>CM026202.1:2342815-2435315 GCA_014839995.1 Xenentodon cancila
ATATATATATATATATATATATATATATATATATATATATATGTTATAATTATTCAGAAGTATGCAGTGTTATAACTTCATCTCTGACGTGTATAACAAAGCAAACCGTTTGAAAGTTGGTAGAAAATTGAGCAAGTTATGGTTACTTAAAAAGTACATGCACGGCCGAAACAACGCGGGTGATGGCTGCCAGTGCGGGCGCTCGACTCCGCTGGCCAGCCATCTAGCCTCTATTATGTATATGTATGGGAATGTCCAAAGATATAGATAACACATCTCCGGGCATGCCCAACCAGCCCAGAGGAAGAAGGGTGGCCACTGACATCACTCTCCTGCTTGGGATTGCCAATTCATTGAATTATGGAAGACTTTTTGTGGGTCAGAAATGAAAAAGAAAAAGCGATGTCCTTTTTTGTTGATCGTTGTAATCAAGTCACAGAATAAGCAGTAGTGAAGAGGAAAATGAAAATGCAGTTTGGTTTATTTAACTTTAATTTGAGTCAAACAATGCAGCTACAGTCTGAAAAAGAAAAAGCATTTCCACTAATGCATTTTAATTTTAATATGATACAGAAATACCTCCATAGCCTGACAGAGCAGACTCACATCTTGAACGATGTAGGTACCTACAAAGCTAATTTAAGTATAGTAGGAGTACATCGGATTTTCTAGGCCAGGAGAAAACAAGGTTACTGAAGTCTGGGGGTACTTAGTATTGCCCCTGTGATTCCTTCTTTTTTTCCATCAATATTCTTAATGAAATGTGGAAAAATATTTGTTGCCGCTTATATTTGATTAAAATTGTACTAAAACAGTAATACTAATGATGTAGTTTGTTCTTCCAGTAAAAAAAAAAAAAAGATAAAATGAGATGTACTAACTTTTACTAAAGTGTATCTGTCAATCACATTACAAATTCACAGAAAAAAAACTTGTAATCAGGGTTAATGGGAGGAATTACAGAAAACACAATACTGAACATATGTTGTGGTCATTTGTGTACCAGTTTATGGTATTGATATGGTTATGGTATGGTATCTCCATCATCCATCGTGGATGAATGTGTGGTCAGGTGTTAATAGAAATCAGGCCGGACTGCATTAGTTTCATAGTTAAAAGTAAAATAACAAGAAAAAGGTTTAATGGAAGTGTACAATTACAGCGCTCCTCTATGCTTGAGCTTCACTGCTGTAGAGACATTTAGAAAACGTTAAGACGTTGACTCTTAGTTAGTAAATCAGAAGAAACTCCATCTAAAATCATTAAACCACAGTGAGCGGATAAACCTCCACATACGCATCCAGAGTTCAGACAAACTCTTAAATCAGCTCCACCAGTCTGATGTCAGTCTCTGAGCGGAAACAGGCTTGAACCAGTCATCCATGAGACTGACCCACTGCAGTTGAAGGGACAAACACATGCACCCGACTTCATCTTCTGCACACTTGAATCGCTTCATTAGTTCATCTCTCTACAGACAACAATCAACTTTGAACTGACCAACGACCACAATCAACCTTCTGAGGGAAGTCTTCGATAGAGTGACTGAGCATACAAATTGGGACGATATGCAAAATGCAAATAAAACAAAAAATTATATTTTATTTCGTTGCAGACACTTTGAATGTCATGTTTTTTTTTTCCTTTCAATGTCCTTTGTAAACGTACTGTACGTCTATATTTACATTTCAGGCCTGCAGCATGTTGCAGTAACGCCTTCACCGCGTTGTGATGTCGCCTTTCCTTCTCACTGCACTTCCAAACACTGCAGGTAACCCAGCTGCGTTCGGTTGCCGTTAGTCTGCTCCACGTACGTTGCTGTAGTCCTGAATCCTCTGTTTGATGTGAGACAGCTTGTTCTTCAGGTACTCACACCTCTCCCTTTTCTCCAGATAGGTTGGGTCCTGGCAAAAAGAACAGATGAAGTGGTAATCGCTTGTAAAGTCTTGATTCCTCTGACAGGAACGCCTCTGCGACAGTCGGAGAAGACTGAGGAGCATGCAGGCAATAAACCACGAACAGTTCAGGTCAGCAAACCGCAGATGTGAGCTGACCAGCAGAGGACACCACAGAAGATGTGCTTGTTAATGGGAGGACCCTCTACTCTGCATTTTAAAGATCAGCTCCACAAATGAGGGGGTTGGTTGTGTTGTACTACAGCAGACAACGCAACACATCCCAAACAGAGGCAAAAAACAACAGGGAGTTTATCATCCACCCATCCATCTGCCTCTCCCCACCAACCTCCTCTAGCTCTTCCAGAAGAACAGCAAGGTGTTTCCAGGTCAGCCAAGCGATATAATCTCTCCAGCGTATCCTGGTTCTGCCCCAGGCCCTTCTCCTAGTTGGACATGCCTGAAACACGTCTTTTCCTGGCGTTTGTGGCCTCTGCTTCCATAGAACTGGACCAGTACTTATATTAAGTTATTCTAATTAATTTCTGTTTGGGAATGAATAAAGTATTTTTGAATTCTGAACTGAAATTAATTTAATATTTATGACAAAACAGACACGCGTTAGAAACAAAGGCCATGAACTGTCCTGCTTTGGTATCTATCGACGGTAGTTTGTCCAACATCAGTAGTAGTTTTGTACAGACTTATAACAGGGTGCAGGCGACTGTAGATGCTGGTACAAACATTCCTATTTATACAGTTTCTGCACACATTCAGTTAAAATAACCTCTGTTTGTCTGCAGAGACTCTAGTCAGACTACCACTAGTAGAATGACATTTTCTTCGAGTTCTCAGAGGCTTATAACAGCAGCTCACCTTGACGCGGCGCCGTTACCTCTGCTGGAACGCCTCGTTGAACCGTTGCTGGATTGCCCATCGGACCAACCCTTTGCCTTGCCCTGATCCACACCTCTGCCTGTCTTCAGTTCTGGATCTGTGTTCGGAACCCCAACCCTGCATGATCAGTTTTATCTCTCCTGATTGTCAATTCATATTTGTGTTAATAAATACTTTTATTACCACTTCTTACACCCGGTCAGCTGTCAGGTTAAGCCACTTCTGTTCAAATCTTTTTACAAAACATTACAATAGTAAAAGGTCTACACTGGTTTTAACTCATTAATGTTCCTTTTGCTGCCACCCAGTTTTCTGAAAGACATACAGGAGATGGTGATATGTGCAAGGTGTGAGTTGCTATGGGTGGCAGCTGAAGCTGTGGGCTTTGGAGATGCCTCCCTTGATAGACAAACATGGCTCTTGGGTCATGAAACGTCACACCTCTGGCTTGCATGCCTCCCTGGGGAGATGTGGTAGGGTGGGGCCAACTCCAAGCTGATGCGTGAAGATCTACATATCCTACCTGACGACAGAGGTCTGCGTGTCTCTGCACCCCCATGACTAAAACCCAGATGGATGGATGGGTGGGTGGATGGATGGGTGGATGGATGCATGGATGGATGCATGGATGATAACCAGGTGTACAGACTGCTCTCAGCGATCAGGATCTACTTACAGCTTTCTTTCTTTGATAGTCCATTAAAATGGCATCGATCCGTTCCTTCTCCTGAAACAAAAGAAGCGCATTACTGTACAAAACTGTGCAGATTATGCAAGTGTGTGTTCACTGCAAGTGCTGTACCGTTTGGCTGGAAGGCCTAGACGGGAGGTTCTGCATCATCTCATCCATCTCTTCAAACCTCTTGGCCATGGCCTGGACCTCAGCATGCAGCTCCTTGTACTCGGCATACTGGTCATTGAACACAGCTCTGTACTGGTCCCTTTGCTCATCAGATTGGATACTGGGATACTTTCTGTGGAAAAACAAACAGGAAAAAGGACATTTTATTGTGGTGTTGTCTGCTTTCAGCTACATGCTGCTCCCATAACTCCCATAACACACAAACTTGAACACTGGAGGCCAGACAACTGCCAAACATCTGCTTTTAGTCTGCACTGACCAGCTGGCTCCCAGATCTATAACCAGTCTCTGGAGCTGTGTGAAGTCCCCTCCTGCTTCAAACGCTCCACCATCATATCAGTTCCCAAGAAGCCTCCATCCCAGGACTAAATGACCACAGGCCCGTTGCTGTGACGTCTGTGGTCATGAAGGCCTTTGAAAGACTGGTGCTGAGCCACCCCAAGGGCATCACAGACTCCCTGCTGGACTCTATTCAGTTTGCCTACCAGACAAACCAATTCTGTTTTTATTGTCATTTAAAAATAACATTTGATTAACAGAGGAGTCACTAACTTTTGCATGATTGCGCATAAACACTGCATTTATGCAGCATAGCGGTGGGACATGTCTGGAAGTGGACTCTACGATAAGTTTAGGCACTGCTTAGATCTGTGTTTTTTAACCCTGGTTCTGAAGACCAACGGTCCAGCATGTTTTTGGATGTTGGTTTGCTCCAACATACCCAAGTACCCCAGACTATTGCAGTCCAGCAGATACTTGCAAATGTTTTGAAATATGGGGAAAATGTGGAAGAGAAGGTAACACTCACGCAATATAGTCCGCTATGACAACAGGTTTTGGGATGTGTCCAGCCGGTATGTGACCTCGGAGGATCTCCGGCTCTCGGGCCATCATGGGAGCAGCCACGGGGAAGTTTGGAGCATTCGTGATGTCTGGCTGCGTGGTGGGAAGAGGCGTGTTCTCTGAGGCCCGAGAGGCTGAATCCAGCTACCGCAGAGAAGCAACAGCGTTCAACTGACTCGTACCGTGGCTCATTCAGAGTTTGTTACAGCATGTAAACAAAGTTCTCAGTACTTACAACAGGCAGTGGGACCGACGACCCAATGGTTTTCATCTGGAGTTGTTGTAAAGGGGAGAAAAGAAGGGTGTTTGCAGCGTTATACTCAGGCAGCCTTTTAATCATTTACATCTGAACATTACACTTCGGTTGAATTAGCTACTATCATGGCTTCTATAGAAAAATCAATCAATCAATAAATAAACAAGTTTGTGCGAGACCTCCTGCTCCAGCCCCTTCCTCCTCATCCTGGCTGCTTCATGTCTCCACAGTTTCAGACACACTCCTGCACTGATGAAGTAGAGCAGCGTGTTGATGAAGAGGAAGATGATCGCTGACGTCTGTCCAGCTTCGGTGCGACAGAAAGCGGCGTTTACTCCGTTGTTGAATGCTGGCGTGTTGCATAGCCCTCCTCGAGTTATGTCCCTCACATACACTCCTCCTGCTGCCAAATAGAGAACAGCCAGTACGAGGTTGATGGAGCACTCTGTGAGGGGCCACCAAGACGAGTCTAACAGGATGGCTCTGTAGTATAGGGTCATCCCAAGAACAACCAAAATTACAGTCACTATCCATGCAAGACCAGCCACAACTAGAATAAAAGGCGTCTTCGGACCTGTGTAGGAACTGTCCCCATATCCATATCCATATGAACCTCCACCAAAACCACCATACACCTGATGCTGGGAGTATCCATACATGTTGAACCATTCATTGTCTTTGTGAACGTAAGCACAGACACAGGCAAAAACAGCAGCTCCGAGCAGCAGCTGCACACAACCCAAGATCCTGAGCAGGCCAGGCCAAGACTTCATGTAGGCGTACCGCTGATGGTACTCCTCCACCCGCTCCTGGTAGGTCTGGGATGAGTAATTACTGGGCACTGCAGAAGCCAAGTCTTGAGCTTCGGCGCCCAGCAACAGTCCATCACGCTCCTTCTGAGAAGTGTAGCTGCCTCCAGAACCACCATAGGGGTCCCGATAGGAGCCTGGAAGAGAAGGGGATGGAGGGGCGGAGTTGGGAGGTGAGCAGGGAACTCCTGCTGTGGTGTGGCATTTGGTGCCACTTTCAGGTGAAGGGACGGGGGAGCGTGAAAGAGAGGGAATGGACCAACCCTTGGAACCCTGGTTGCCACTGTTTCTGTGGAAGAAGTTCTTGACAGAGTCGGGGATGAAGCGGTGGACGGGCTTTATGTCCATTGCGTCACAGTCTTCCTCCACTGGCTCATTCTTACTGGGGGGATGGAACAATTCAGGCCCAATGGCTGGCTGCGCAGGTAGAGGAGGAGGGGGGAGGCGCTCCAAGCTGGCTGCTGGCAGCATCGCATACACAGGTGCTGGGGGGGGAGGAAGGCCAATGTCCTGCCAATGGGAATCCATAGGGACCTGGTCATAATGAGGGATTTCCCTGACCCGGTCGAACCTAGAGGCAAAACCAGCTCCTCCTGAAGACATGGAACCTGGACTCTCCGGTTTCTATGGAAACAAAACATAAAAGGTTCGATGGTCTGGGGTCACTAGTTGGACCTGGAAACGTCAGGCGGTTTTCATTAAAATGTCCCTCAGTTTCATAAAAAGAACATCCCCAAAAGCACAGATTTGATTGATTTATGTTTGATCAGGGAGGTCAAGTCAGTATAAATGAGTCAATGCCTCCTTGTAGTGATGTGCTGGGGTCAAACATATTCCCAACAGACCTGCTCTCATCATCCAGCATCACCAACAGTTCGACCAGTATGTTCAACTAAAACTGTCATGACCAACTACAACAACACTGACTGTGTTTTTAACACAATCTCAGACTGTGATGCACTCCACTGCATCCAGAAACACAAACACAGGCTTGAGACTAATGCAGCAAACATACTAATACAGCAGTTCCTCTGAAACATGAAAGGGGCCCTGCACAGGAGGAGTATCCCACTTGACTCCTGCAATACTACGATTCGGTTTTGGCTTGGAGTTACTGGGTCACGTGCTTTGGAAACTACTGAAAACTACTGCTATTGACATCTAGTGAACGTCTGTCGAATATGCAATCTAAACCGACTACAGGGGCTCCAGGCAGCCGGAGAGCCGCAGATAAATAACCTTCTAGTCTGGTGGTGCACGATACCAAAGAGTTTCGTTAAAACGTATCTAATTACAGTCTAACTCTTAGACAGCTCAATGTAAAGCAGCTGGTCAAGCTTTTAAACTGACTGGTGAAATGCGCCCAGAGTCGCTTATCGCTCTCCAACAAAGAGAGAAAAAACCCTCCGCGGTTGTTTCTCTACGGTCAGGACATATTTCTGCCAGAAACCAAACATAAAATAGATATCTGGATGGAGACTTACCTCCGTGTGTGAAACAGGTGCGCCGTCGAGCCGCCGTGATGTCACACTGATCTCAGGTCAGACTTCCAGGTGACGGAGACTCAGGTCCCAGCGGAACCTGCCTGGAACTCACCTGACCAGTCCGACCAGCCTCCTCTCACTTCCCAGTTGCCTGCTCAGACTTTAACACTCATGAAACTGCTTTTAAAAACTGATACCAGCCTCCAACGAATCCGCAGCAATCAGCTCATTTCGTGTTCATATTTCCTCTCTCTTTATTGACGTTATTATCGTTCCAGACTTTAAATTAATTTCATGAATGTCATAAACACGACAAGTTGGATAAACCGCAGAGTCCAACAAAAGAGGGATTTCACTGGAAAACCTTGTTATAAATACAGGAGGATGATAACTAAAGGGATTACACACTTTCTTTTCCAGACTCGCGCTCACTTAAAATGGGGCGTGGCCCGTCATTTGACGTTTACTTCCGGACAACGTTCAAAACCGACACTCGTCCAAAGAGAAAAAAGATTATGTAGAAAAGTGTAAAGAAAAATCAGTTCCATTTAAAAGATGAAAAGAAAACACGAAACCATCAGTCGCTCAGAACAGGAAGTTTATATGATCTACTTATTATTTCTTTATTATTCCTTTGTGGGGTGCAGCTGCAGCTCGATTTTCAAAATGAGCTTATTGTTTTGTCTCCTAAAACATTTGTGTCAGTGCCACGTCTTTGTCTTTTGATAAACATGTTGGTAATGTGTTATAGTAACTACAATATAGCTGATGAAGTATTACAAAAATAATATACATGCACGGTAACGTTGATCTACTCAGAAAGAGGAGGACTGCTTAGTTGGAGCAGCGAGCTACGCTTCATCTGATCAAGTAAGAAATCAACAATGCTGAGACGTTTAAACGGGCGTCTGACACAACTGTGTTTGAGCGAGAAGGAAAACCTGCAGGAAGGGGATGTTTGTCCGGACAGCAGAAGACTGAGCTGAGAGCATAAATGAGCCACCGCCACCGCCGCTGAGGAGAAACAACATACGAAATAACTGCTCGTTTTTAAAATGAGGAATGAGAAGCTACAGTGAAATCTGTGTCCACAGTTTCCAATCAGTTGACGTCTGTCGACGCAGGAAAGAGTTTTCTTGACTGAGGAAAGGAATCAGTGATCACCCTCCTCAGTTGTCTTTGGGATCTTCCAGACCTTTGGATGTTGAGGTCACTGGAGCTTTGTTTTCTTTTAACGCACGAACAAACTGTTGATTTGGCTACACCTAAGGATTTTGCTACCGTTCTCATACATTGATGCTGTTTTTCAGTCTAATCATGACCTCCTTCATTTGCACCACATTGAATTTCATGTCAAACAGCTGCTAACACCAGATCAATACTTGATTTCAGCTCCAGAACTTTCATCTGCTTCATTTGTCTGAAAGTAACAGGGAAAGGACTGAATGTGGCCGGTTCGCTTCTTTTCAGTACAGTGTCCAAATACGCTGGAGACCCTGAAATGAAAAATGACTTCAATTGTTAGATGATGAATGAAATATTTTTGTGAAGCGTCTGAAAGTCTCCGTTTTGATTGGATCTTGATTTGTTTTTGTATAAATCTATTGATGTGGTATATGCAGGCAAACATCCAGAGACTTCCCGACCTAGTTGAACATGGTTGCATCGCTGCCACGTTACTGTGACTTTAATCCACACAACTCCATCTACAAGGATGTGGCCCGAGTTTCCAGCCTAACTTACAGCTTCATGGTGACGCCACGGCACTTTTCGTTTTTGCCCCAGTTCCAAGTACTTGCACAAACACACTGAGCAGTGACACCACAAGGATCAAACACAAAACACATTTTATTTGCAGCAGAGGTGCTTTATGATGTGTCTGCAGGATATCTGCAAAGGAAACTAACTGCATCCTGCTTCAGTGGTGACATCACATGACATCACAGCCTGCTCGGGAGCCAGCCAATCAGCTGCCGTGGTCATGGTCCTTACATGGGTAGACGCCTTTGATGGAAAAGTTTCAGACTTTGGACCTCTCGCCTCCAATGTTCGTTCCAGCAGAGTTGTTGACTCAGATGTCTTTGTTTGTGATCGTCTGCGCTGGTCAACTCCGACCTGAGCAGGTGCTCAAAACGCTTACATACCAACACACACACACAAACACACACACACGCATGCACGCACGCACGCACACACACACACACACACACACACACAATCATAAAGAATGGTGTGCAGCACTCGATAAGCCTGTGTGTTTTATTGTGGTTTTCTGTGTGTGTGTGTGTGTGTGTGTGTGCGTGTGTGTGTGTGTGTGTGCGTGTGTGTGTTTATATATGTGTGTGTGTGTGTGTGTGTGTGTGTATGTGTGTGTGTGTGTGTGTCTCTGTGTGTGTGTGTGTGTGTGTGTCTGTGTGTGTGTGTGTGTTTATATATGTGTGTGTGTGTGTGTGTGTGTGTGTGTATGTGTGTGTGTGTGTGTGTGTCTCTGTGTGTGTGTGTGTGTGTGTGTCTGTGTGTGTGTGTGTGTGTGTGTGTGTGTGTGTGTGTGTGTGTGTGTGTGTGTGTGTGTGTGTGTGTGTGTGTGAGTACCTTCAAAGCGGCGTCCCTGTGCTGGATAACTGCCTCGTGTGTCCGGCTGGACTTAGTTGTGAAGGCGGACGCTGTAGTTGTGATGTCATCAGAAGACTGTGGGTCTGCAGTGTTGTTGATGGGTGGAAGCGGGAACGACATACCAGGCCAGGTCCTGAGACACACACACAAGAGCTGAAGAACTTTTGTTGTGGTTTGAAATAGGTTTGAGATAGGTTTAGAGTAACTCTGTAGAACTGTGATGTCCCAACGGCGAGGACCAGTTCTATGTCACGTCCCTCTCCTCTAAACAACAACACTCTCTTATGAGCAAAAACAAACATTAGAAACACTGGTGCAAAATTAGAAAATCCAGGAGTGCCGTCCCTAAGAGCTGTAGTGTTTATTTTTGCTGTCAAATGATTTCAAAAATCCCAGTTTATGTCTCGAGTTACTTCCTCTGAGACAAAGAGACAGTAGAGGGGTGTGTGGCTTCAGGTAATCTGCTAGGAGAATGAAAATGGAAAACTTTGGGACATAGCGTACATTTGTGGTCATCACTTCATCGCAGATATGTCCAAAAAGGAGGTAGAGAGATGCTCACCTCCCACCAGTGACATCTACACCAGATGCAGGAAACAGGCTTCCTGTATCACAAAGAACCCCCCCACCCTGCACACACTGTTGGCCCCTCCCCTCAGGCAGGAGGCTGAGGAGCGTCAGGAGCAGAACCCCTAGACTGGAGAATAGCTTCTACACAGAAGCTGCGAGACTGTTGAACACTAGTGATCCCCTGTAACCCCCCCCCCCCCCCCCCCCAAAAAAAGAAATGATGTACTAAAGTAATGGACAGTATATCCCCACCCCCCACCCACTCCTATCAGTGCAATAACAATAATAATACTGTAAATAACGCAAAAATTCTGGAATGTATTCTGGACATATTCAGGCCAGTCCAACTTTTACATATTTATATTTATATTCTGTATTCTTGTGTTAAATGTTCTTTCTTTTAATAGTGTGTTCTTCATAATTCTGTGCTGCTGACCGGGATCCCGGTGCAGTATTTCGTACCACATTGTGTGAACATGTGTGGAATGTTGACACCTGAACCCCCTTGACTCCTTGGGAAGCGGTTCTGATGTTAAAAGTCCATCCATTTACTGTCTACCTGATGTTGGGATGTGACACCTGTGGCCTTGTGGCAGCAGCAGTCATCCAAAGTAATGACGGTGTCTTTCATCTTTATATCTGAAGGTTTATCTGTATGAAGCTGGTGACTGGAGCTCAGTAATAACATTACAGAAGGATTTGCACATATGAACTGGCAGCCAGATCCCTGTAAAAGCACCCCTGTAGTCTCATTTAACACCTTTATATAAGTAATCACCTCAAGACTTTATTTACTGCTGGTCTACATTGGATAAGTTTTGTTCACGCAGGAAGGGATGGGAACATTGTGTAAAGGCAAAGTTCCTGGATGTCTTGTTCTCATCTATGTCGCAGCTCTGATGTCAGATCATACCTGCGTCGTCTGAGGGGTTTACTTCCTGTTTCAGCTTCTGTTTCCACGGCAGCAGCAGTATGTCCAGTGGGCTGGTGAGTCGCTGCTGTCTGGGTTTCTATAGAAATAGAAAGAGGATTCAAAGTCAAAATATAAAGCTCTGCTTCCACCTCTCTGAGGTAGTGGTCGGTGAGGGGAAAGCAGAACTCAGGCTATCTCTCAACTACAGCAAAGATCTTCTGGCAGGTCTGCAGGCACGCTCAGTGAAACCTCTACAAATGTCCAGAAAATGATGTGTGTGATGAGTGTCTGGTGTTCCATCAACCAAAGGGGTCACGTGACTCGACTCTTCATGGACATGACTGCCTGAATTGAATTATTATCATTACTATATATTATCATATATATAATTATATTATCATTACTATACTACTATTACTATATATACTAAATTACTATATATATATATATATATATATATATATATATATATATATATATGTATATGTATATATATATATATATATATATATATGTATATGTATATGTATATATATATATATATGTATATGTATATATATATATATATATATATATACACAACCTCTACATAGTGTCACAGATGTTTCAGTCAAACGTCACAAAGCTGTGTCGGTTTTTGAAGGATTGATGGAATGATTGATGGTGAAGTCTTATTTAAACCCATATAGACAGGCTTCTGAACCCCTGGTTTCACTGCATACCTCTCTGGAACATCTCTGGAACATCTGTCTGATACGTCCAGCGATCCAGACTGGTTCTGGTGAGTGTTCCCCCATAAAGAGCACTGACAGGACAAAGGCAGTTACCTGAATACGTGAGCAGGTCATCAAGCGGAAGGAGCAGCATCTCCGTCAGAGCAGTCGAGGATGTCACAAACTCCTCTCTTCGGATTCGCACACACTCCTGAGTCGGCACACACACACGTACACAGTTATAGAAAGTGTGACAGAAGGTGTTGCAGTGACTGTGTCCTTGTTCTACCTGCAGTTCCAGGTGTGTGGCGCAGACGGCGCACTGCAGCTGCTGCTGTCTGAGCTCCTCCCTGCTGTCCAGTGACTGCAGCTGATCTTCACTGAGAGACACCTTCAGTTGACGGTAGTTCTCCTTCTGAAAACGTAACACACACCGAACACTCAGGTCAGCACCGTCACAGCTCCATCAAAGCACTCTGAGCATCATGTTCACACCTTCTCTTTCTCGCTGGCTGCCAACGTCTGCTCCAGCTTCCTCCTGGCTCCGCCCACTGCCTCTTTCAGCCATGTCTCATGCTGTCGCTCATGGTTACCAATTAAAACTGCAGGTAGGGAATTCAGCAGCAGCTCAAACACCTGCACCTGTTTCATCAGATCTGAGAGGTGGATAGACAGACGGACATGTTCAGGTTATATTAAGCATTTTGCCACAGTGGTCCTCGTAAATAGACCTTTTTAGATTTAGATTCAGGTTGACAGGCAGAATCGACAAGGACATAGCAGTATCATCCAGTCTCCATGACGCAGTTACCCGATGGCCACAATAACCAAAACTACACAGAACCAGAAAATACTTTCTCATTATAACTTAACAAAACAGAGGCAGAGGCTTTTTCAGCGCTGCACATGTTCCCAAAAGATCCTTGCTGTGAGGCAGGTCCTGGTAATGGAGGCATGCACCCATGGTTAAGACCAAGGAGTACTAACCCGGATCCCCGCTAAAGAAAACCCAGACAAATGTGTTTGTGAGATTCTACCATCTTTGGCCGTCCTCAGAAACCCCTGGTTCTGTTCCTTAATTCCCAGCAGGCTTTGCTTCATGGTCTCAGCCCATTGGTCCAGAGTTTTAGGGACCAGGTGGCGGTTCCTGGGATTTCTTTTCTTGTAAAAGTCCTGATAGATGGACAGAAGACACATTTCTGTTACTGCCTGTTCCTCTGGTGATCCAGCTCAGATAAGCCAGATTATTATTTTAGTCTTTTACATTATAACCGTCTGAAGTTTCTTTAAGTTACATGTCTGTGTTACCTCGGCAATCTGGAAGAGGGTGTCTTTGGTTTCCTGCAGCACAGAGTTTACGAATGAGCTGAAAGACAGACAGCAGGGTGGAAACATAACTGCAGACTGTCACAAGCTGACACTCATGAGGAGCCCCTCGTGCACAACATGCACAGGACCTTTAAAGTGCCGGTGTTGGTTGTGAAAGGTGTCATCACATTACCGTGGTGTTGAGGGAAATGTTGACATAGATGTCTGCTATTAAATGTATAACCATAATTCCATAAAAGTTGGGATGATGTGAAAAATGTAAATAAAAACAGAATGCTATAGTCTGCAAATCTCATAAACCCATAACATACAAACAAACATACCATTTTTGTTTTGATTTGCTTTGATAATAACTAAAGTGATGTGGTTTTGTAAACTGAAGGCTCCACAGAGGCATCTCTGTGGAACTCCAGCTATTCGTGAGATACTGCCTTGCACAGACACCCGCAGCTCTGTAACTGGTGCACAGCGCATAAACTGATTAGGTTAACTGATACAAACAAACCCGAAACAGTTGCATTTGAAAGCAATTCAATCGTTCAGCGACGTATATAGCAAATAAAACCAGTTCAGTTTGGTCTGAAGAAGTTATTTGTGCCAAAAGGAGCAGCTTGGAAAGTCCACCTAAACATTCCGGTTGTAAAAAACCTTCTAAAAACAGTTTCAACAGTGAAATCCATTTATTTTGGCAGATAAATACTGAGAAGTCACAACTGTAAAAGCACTGCTTACGTTACGTTCTTTGGAAACTCATGATGAGATGAAACATGCCGGATGGCCGCTGGGAGCCTACCTGAGTGTACTGGTGGACTCGGAGCTCCTCTGCTCACGCTGGACGGCACCTTGTCCTGCAGACGCACACACTGCTGTCAGTCTGAACTAAAGTCTGGCCTTTGAAGGGTTTGGTTTTGCTCAAACACCTTACAAATCAAACAGAAGCATGCCGACTGTATGACTGTGACTTCTTTTCAAACGTTTGCAGCAGCGTGATAATCAGGAACAGCAGAACGGCGTTTTCTGCTAGAGCTCCTTTAGGGATCGGTTTCAGATTATGTTGCCACACAGGACTTGTTGGACTGATTCAAATTGTCATTCTTTCAGGAGAAACTGTTTACACTAAACTCCCTTCTGCAGGATCAGGAGCCATGTAGGATGTCATAGGATGTAGGATGATTTTAATAGTTATTTTTGTTAACATATAATGAGTTATTTTAAAACAAAAACAGCTATCGTATGAAAAATCTACCTTTTCATAAAAATCCCACGCTCCACTTTTCCTGCCTTTATAAAGAAAATGCACAATGTAGCAAAAATATAGCAAAAATGTCTAAGACTCATCAAGTATAAACATGTAAAACATAATTTAATGAATAATACTGCTTCATTTCCCAGCAGCAGCTCTCAGTTTTCTAAGAAAATACCAGAGGAATTGTTGACGTTGGTGTTCAAATTGTGGATTCTGGATAGCAGAGGAATCAAATGATGGACTGCAGCTACCATGGCGACACACAAGGAACACAGCTCTGTTTGCACTGCACGTATTATTACAATTCACATCTAGTTGTGTGGGGGATGAAACTCTACCACACTTCTCATCGCTGGTGTGATGAACTTGGTTGACGTGGTTCTGCCATGTTTGACTGAATTTAATGCTGTGATGAATATGCAGATTTCATGTACAAGACAATTGAAAGTACTTTACAGGTAGGTTTTTAAAAATGCATTAAATGCAAGTTCAATGACAAAGAACGAATGGACGAATAAATACGTCGGCAGCCATTTCTGGACTTGATCTCGGTAAATGAAATCAAACAATGATTGCAGTTTGTTGTTTCTGTTGCAGTCATTAGGATGACATGAGGACAGAACGGCTGAGGTTAAGTAATATTACCTGATTTTACACAAAAAGGTCTACACAGTTGTATTTGTCATAAAATGGAGATGGCCTTTCTCCAAAGCTTTTATCAATCCCAACAGATAGTAATGAAGAAAGAGGATGCTCCCACCCCCCTGTCACTTAACCACCAGAGTGCTTATGAATACATGTCTTTGCTTGAATTTACATCTTGTTCAGATCATTTCAGTCAAATACTAAACATGTACATTTAATACTAGATGTTCTCTGAACATAAAATATGTCAACCTTTTGTTCTACCAATTGTCAGTTTTGTTACAGAATTTGGTTGTAGATCTAGGTTGTCTCAAACTCATTTGAGTTACAACTAGAGGGAAAAGAGACTTTTGTCATTTACCAGCTGCCGTTCCTCCTGTCTGCTGGTCTTTGCCTGCAGGACTCTGGGATATGGTCAACCTGGTGGGTTTGTGTTGTTGGACACAAGGCAAGAAAAAAATGTGTTCATTTACTTGTCTCTATCACCAAGAAACAGTTCAAAAGAAATCCTGATTCACATGGGGGACCAACCTGTGCAGGGACCTGATGAAGTCCAGATCAGGGTCTTCCAAGTGGCCCTGCCTCAAGGGTTTAGGACAAACTGGCGAGGGAGACGTTTTCTGCAGTGCCAGAACACAAAAAAAAATCTAGGTTGTCAGTAGCAAGAGTTGAAAGTTGAAGATGAGATGTCCTCCTGGTGGACAGAAAGCCAAAAGATAAGATAAGAGAGAGATGAGATGAGTTTCATGTTCCAGTCCACAAACATTGATTTTAGGTTGACTGATGATTCAAAATTGCCCGCACGGTGTGTGATTGTTTGTCTGGGTATGTGGCCCTGTGATAGACTGGCGACCTGTCCAGGTGGACCCCTGCCGCTGGCCTGTAATGAGGGGGGGGGTCTGCCGGGACAGGCTCCGGCAGACCCCCGTGACCCTGCAAAGGATACACAGGTGTAGAATGGATGGATGGAAGTATGCTGGTGTTCCAGGAGTAGAAAGACTGACCTCCATCCTCTTGTCCTCTGAAATGGGAACTTAGTCAAACATTCCAAGTTAAGTACACAAGCATGCAAGTCAAAACCTTAAACTTGTGCTTTTTAATATTTTGTTTTTATATAAATATATATAATATTTGAGTTTTTGTATTTACTATTCTTTGTTGTGACAAGAATTTCTAGAGAGCACTGCTCATCACCACTAAACCTCCTCAATCTTTTACAGTTTGCCTCCCAACAAACAAGAGTACAGGTGATGTGCTCTCTCAGGTACTACACACTACTCTCACACTTTCATTTTACTTTATATCTTTATGTTTGAATCCTTCCTTTTTCATCCATAATTTTGGTGACACGTGTAAAGTGAAAATCCTGTCTTTTGAGCCAAATGAATGATGGATTTTCTGGACTACAGCTGTTTAGCTGTGTTTCTGGTGCCTGACGCAGGTGGTGCTGCCATGACGTCCAGGTAAGAGGGGAGTAACCCACCAGTTTCAGATCCAGGTACTGACAAAGCTTCCTGAGGTCTTCATTGACTAATGAGAGGAAGGAGCAAACCTTCTCTGGAGACACCTGCAGACAGACGCAGACACAGAATCAGGTTGTAAAACATCGACCAGAGGACTGGCGCGTGAGACATGTTGTCTGCAGAGACATTTTGCAGTGATGAGTCACGTTTAGAGTTTGAATGACCTTGTAAACGTTACTGACTCTGGGGACTTTGTTTTTTATGCTCTAAGATCTTTAAGCTGCCTTTGATACTGTATATCAGGATATTCTGATTCCTTGTTAGGAGCACTGCTGCGATTACAGGCATGACTCTCAGACAGATGTTTTGGGGTTCTGCTTGAATTTTGGTGCCACTTCTATGTGGAGTTCCCCAAAGCTCAAATCCTGGCCAGTCCTTTATCTTCCATTATTTTCACACACTTGGATCCATCTCCTCATCATGTTGTCTACAATTCCAATGACATTATTCTTGTCATTACCTGTGTCCATTCTTCCCAGCAGTGTTCCTGATCTGCTGTTGTTGTTCTCTTCTTGTTCCCGCCCGCCCTCTCAACCCCCAAATGGTTGAGGCAGATTGCCGCCCTTCCTGAGTCTGGCTCTGCCAGAGGTTTCTTCCTATGAAAGGAGGGATTTTCCTTTCCACAGTCAGCTTGTTCTTGCTCAGGATGGGGGACTGTATCCAAGAAAAGTTTTGATGCAACCTGTTGGTTTCCTTAGTGACGCAATAATTATTGTTGTTATTTTATCGGTTTGTATTAATCGGACTACTTTGGAATGAGTTGAAGTGCGTTGAGAGGACATTTGTCATGATTTGGTGCTGTAGAAATAAAGCTGAAATGAACTGAATATTGTTAATTCAAATGTTTTGTCTCTTTAAAATGAAATAATAACTGTTTAAAGATAACACTAGAAATCTTGCAAAAAGCTTTCAAAAACTGTAATGGCAGTAAAATGGGGGTAATGCTTTGTTGAGCCAGTGGAGTTTCCACCTTCTCACTGACCGAGCTTGGGCCTCTGCAGTCGTATCTCAGCTGCAGGTAACCAGCCTGTGACTTTAGCTTGGACAAATACGTTCTTTCTGTTGCTAAAGCAAGCTGTTTCCAGGCTTCTCCAGAACTTCCTCACCTTTGAGTTTTCAATCATCCTCTTGAGATCCTTCAGCCGGGTGCTGATCTCAGACTGTCGCTGCAAACAGCTGCTCACCTTTGTACAGTCAGAGAGATGGTTAATGACAGGGACGGACTAGTGGAGGTGCTCTTTTCTGTTTTACAATGTTTCTGACGTATCTGATGAATTATCATTATAAATATGATCAACAGCTCTAAAACTGAGACAAATATAAGGTTTCATATTTGTATGCACAAGTTACTGCTGTGAATGCATTCTTATGAACAGTTTTCCCCAGTATGTAAAGAGGCCGGCAGACAGGTACCTCCACTCTGATCTTCACTTTCTTGTTTAAGATGACCTCCTGAATCTTTCTAGAGAACTCCAGATCAGCTGTAAAAGAGGTCAGTTTGTCCTGCAGACCAGATGAGGCCTTCTTCACCTACAGCCAGTTCAGACAGTAAATCAAACATGTGTTTCATCTCACACCTTCTCAGTTCCACCGGCAGGACGAAGCTTAATGATCACAGGACATTGTTCCATGAGTCTTGTGGTTTGCTGAGATGCCGTTTGTTTGTTTTTTTTTTTTTAAACAGAGACTTTCCCACATCAGCAAAAGCATATCATCTCTCCAGATCACGGCTCTTCTAACATGATAACGACCCAAAACACACAACTACAAACAACCAAGAATGGCCTGATTACAGCGATTGAATCAAAAGGTTGTGCAACAGTTTAATAAACTGAAGGGTCCAACATTTTTGTACATGGCAGTTTCATTACTTTTGTTTTATTTTTTTTTATCATTTTTTAAAATTATTTAAATTTTAATGATGCTGAACCACAATTTACAATTTAAAAGCAACGTCTGATTTTCATTTGTCAATCTTCAGTAAATTACTTTTGTCATTTCAAGCCATTTCAGTGATCATTTCTTTCTTTAATGGAAGGCTCCAACAAATGTCTTCACGTCTTTGTGCCGTTGGCATTTGTTCTTTCCAAAAATAATTGATTTAGGTTTATTTGCATCAGTTCACTCATTCAGCAGGCGGGACATGTGCATCTTTTTGTCTCCTGTGTTGGTGAATGAATCGGGTTTCACCTGGGTGGAAACTTCTTTAATGGCTTAAATCTGAGCATTTGCTGGTTGTTTGTTGTATGTATCATGATTTGTGTGCTTTGAAATGGCTTGAATGATGTCGACGTCACCCTCAGGGGTCATCCCTTCAATACTGGGGGAACTCAGATTATGTGAAGTTTGGAAAACAGCCCTGCTCTCTCTGTCTCCTGAATTATGAAAAGTGTCTCATGTTTATGAGAAATGAAGATGAGTAAGAATAGATTGTGTTGGCTAAGTCTTTGGCTTTAAATCACCTCTGTTGTCTCTCCTCATTCTTAATTTAGTCAGTCACCCAATCACTGATCTGATTGACAACAATGTTAATGACAGAACACACAGGAGACAAACATCTTCATCAGTTCTTACAAGGCTCTCTAAAGCCAGCGGTCGTCTGGTTTGTGAGGACACTAACTGAAGTAGCACACCTGCTTTAGGCTCTGGCACTCAAAGGTCTTCAGCTCAGAGAAGATGGACTGCTCAGTCACAAGGATCTGTTTGTTTTCCATCTTCAGCTTCCTCTGAAACATTTTTAACTCCTGAGGAGCACAGTCTCCCCCTTCACTGAACATCCTGCAGGAGGAGAAAAGTCAAGTCTGAGGATGTTTTCTTTGTCCTCCTGCCCCATCTGCTGAAGATGATGTTACCTGAAGGAGTTGAGGAAGACTGCCGTCCTGTTTCTGGCCTCCTTCAGTCTGATCTGGAGCGTCTCTCTAAATCTGGTCTGACAGCACTGGGAGTCTTTAGAATGTCTGTCAACACAGTCCTGCAGGGCGGCGTTAACTGCCTTCAGACTGCATATGCACACACACACACACACACACACACACACACACACGCACGCACGCACGCACGCACGCACGCACGCACACACACACACACGCACGCACGCACGCACGCACACACACACGCACACGCACACGCACACACACACACACACACACACAAACACACTCTTAGCGGTCCAGCCTCACATGGCTGCATGCTGTCAGATGCTCAGGGGTCAGTTTTACCGTTGGCTGCTGATGTTTGTCCGCAGGACGTCCTCTAGTTTGGACAGATTCACAAAAAAGTCCTGGTTCTTCTTATTGATGGAGACCTGAAGCTCCTGCAAATCTGTCCTGCAGGAGTTTAACAAGCCAGACAATTCCTCCCAGTGCACAGCCATATGCTGCTGGTGGAGCTGCAACTCAGCTACACACACACACACACACACACACACACACACACACACACACACACAGACCCACACACACACACACACACACACACACACACACACACACACACACACACACACACACACACACACACAAAGTGTTGAATTTTGGAGTTGTATTTGACAAAAATTTCTGCAAACTTGGCTTCTCTTGACTTCCTGTTAAATCCAGGTTAGCTCTAAAGATGAACCTAAGTGCCTTGCTCATTTCACGTTAATAAACTTCACAATGGTTCAATATCATCCCAGCTTAGAGTTTCCAAAAGGTGCAGTCATCAGACTCCTCTCTGGTGGAACCAGTTTCCAGTTTACTTGTGGGGTGCAGATACGCTCTCTACCTTCAAGGTTACACTTACAACAGTGTTTTGGGTAAACTGACTGGGAGGAGCTCGGGGGCCCTGAACCATCCTTTTAGAATTGGTGTGACATAGCTTGCACCGAGCTCTTTCCTCACTCTGTTCTCTTTAGTCTTCTTGGATGTACACACCGGCCACTTTATTAGGCACACCTGGTGCATCTGATAAAGTGGCAGAGTTTGCTGTTGTGTCTCATGAGCAGATATCTCCAGACTAATCTGTCTGTGTTTGTTGGTCTCTCTTTCAGCGTTTCAGTCCCTCATCTGGCCCAAGCAAAAGGCCACCCTCCCTGGATGTGGTTGTGATGGATTTGTTTGTTCATTAGGTTCTTTCTCTTCTACTGTTGCCTCATTTTTGCTCAGTGGATCCAAAACAGATGAACAATGCCATCAAGTGGCCAGAGACACCATATCCTGACATCTATAATGAAGTATCTCTGGGGCATGAGTTTCTGACACTTCTTTCAATGACGTCTGACGTAAGTTTTATTTGACTACTATGACTTTATAAATCAGAGCCAGTTGCTGTTTTGACTTACCTGTGATGAAGTAATGTCCACAAACATTTGTCCAACTTGCTAACAGTGTCATACATACACACATGCTGAATACATTCATGATGAACTCTAGACGAGACAGGTGGGTTTTGTCATCACAAAGAAAGGCATCTCCAATATACTGCTGTGCGTGCTGATGTAGGTCCCCATTAATGTATGTGGGTGTGTTGGTGTTACCCAGGCGAGGCTGGTATATGTGTGTCCTGATGTGCTCAAGGTTCAGATGCTGCAGAAGGAGTTCCTGCTCTGAACGAATGGCTTCTTTCCCGTCTGTTACCATGGTAACAACTGAGTGGAGGAGATTGGGGATATGCTGCTCCAGGTGCTCCAGGAAAAGAGTCCTGAACCTGGACACGAGACACACATATTAGTCCACCCAAGTCCTCACAAGTATAAGAAGAGAAGTGTGTGTGTGTCTGCGCACCTGCTCAGTGTGTTTGTGAGCAGCTCCACAGGTAAGACGCTCAGCGGTGTTTCCCCTTGCAGGTCGGGGGCAGGGCATCTGAATGGAAAGCAGGTGTAAACCGTGCCTCTCAGTGATGCAAAGGTGACACAGCTGCTGATGTCGTAGAGCTTGAGCAGAGAGGAGCACACCTGAATGTAACAAACATGTTACTTTTTCTGAAGCAACTGTTGCTGTTGTTAATCAATTAGAGATGGGTCCCACCTCAGTCTGCCCAGCCCGAGAGTTGTGGGAAAGGTCCTCATCCTTCTGGCAGCTGAGTGGATGTGTCTTAGTCATGTTGCTTGATTTTAGTGTTTCAGAGGCCAAACCAGCTTCTACACAAAGTAAACAAACAAAGCACTTTAGACTTGAAACCACCGTTAACGTTTGATTTCAGAGACTCACTGACCTGCTACCACGGAGGTGGTGCTGGTGGACCATGGCTGAAGGTTCTGCTGTTCTTCTAAACTCTGAGGACAAACAGACAGCTAAGCTGTCATGTGGAGTAAATCTGAGGACTTTTGGTATGTGCAAATCTCTGAAATTATGCACATAGAAAATGTGAGCCAGGAGCCAATCAGGAAACATAAACCTGTAAAACTATCTTCACACTATCTCCTGCACTGCTGGACATTTCCAGCTCAACTCTTATTTGGTTTGGATCTAATTTGATGGTTCACACTCATGACTGCAAGAGTAAGGCCTTACACACATTTGAATGCACCAGATACCATTTGGCAAGTGTCATTTGGATCAACAACATCATGTATGTGAGAGCACACTGAAGCAGGAGATTTGATGGAGGAACAGTGGACGTGGTCGCAGCTGTTGTTGGCACATTTAGCTTGAAAGGACAGCAAAGACGTGTCCAGCTGCATGTGAGAAGATCAAGAAGGAGAAGACTGATTTTGCTGCGCTGCCACTGCAGGTCAGTAATGTGATGCTCTTTGAATTTCTTCCAAAAATCACGTACATTTTGATATGTCTGCTCTCACTCATGTTACATGACTGAACATCAGACGTGTATCTGATTTAAGATCATATATTGAAGAGATGCAATTTAGCTCAGATGAGTTATGCCCAAAGCCATTTGTAGCTTTTGAGGCCATGTGTTTGAGGGACCCACTTTTGCAGACCTGTTGGGGTCATGAGGGAGTTCAAACCCTTTAAGATGATTAAAGATTTACACCTTAACAAGTAAATGGGTTCATTTTCTTTGATATAAAGTTCAAAATTCTCTAGAATTCTAACAAAAAAAACCTCTGGATTTTAGTCAAAACTGCATTATCATCGTCAGCATCCAGACATGGTAGAGACATTGCTGTGATTGATGTAGCTCGTCATATTTGTGTGTATGTAAAGATGTGGTCACATGGCAGCAACTGACGGCTGCAGCAAAATGATGCCCTTCCCTTTTTTATTAACTAAAAATTCAACACACACTTTTCAGATTTTTCTTGCAAATTGTGAATTCACAGTCTGGTTTTCAGAGTTTAGTCTCCCAATTGAGCAGATTTAATCTCAGAAATTCTGTGTTTTTCCATGAACGCGTGAGAGGGTCTACGTCCCTGCAAATAAAGAGACCAGGAGCGCACTTTCTAGTCTGTGGATGCACATAGATATTGGAAGTGTGCTCCTGTGGTTATTGGCTGGTAGGCACTCTTTGAGGTGTTGTCGCCACGGTTACCATTTGGTAGCTATGGTGCAGTGCAGTGGCTGTGGTTACCAGGTAAGATGTATCTGTGCAGAGGGAGGAGCTGATGCTGCTGCTATAAGAGGCGAGTTCCTTCTTAAAGAGATCTGGAAGACGATCTAGAACTTCACACTGATCAGAGGTGCACTCTCTGCAGCTGCACACACACACACACACACACACACACACACACACACACACACACAAGGTAAAAGCAGGGTTTTATTCTCTGGTCAGAGCTGAGATACACTGCATATCAGGAATTAGACTGGTTCTACTTAACTTTATTTAAACGACAACAGCTCTCAGACAGACAAAGACTACCTCACATTGGCGTATGCCCATGTTTCATCACACCTGTGCTCCATGTCCTGCAGATATGGGACTATTTCTTCCAGAGTCGCCTTCAGATTGTCCTCACTGCTTGCCTGGCGGAGTTTCGCCATCGGGACGTCCACAATCATCCTTTTCCTCTAAAACACACAAAAAAAAATCAGGAAATTACCTGCTGACACAGATCCAAGGTCCCGCCCCTTTCCAGATCAAGGTGTTTCCCTCATGTTTCCTCATACAGTCAAGAAAAAGACAAATAAACTTTCCTTTTTCTTATGACTGATGGTGAGGCTGAGGAAACTGGTTTTAGGTTATCATTTGCCAAAATGATTTTATCTGAGGCAGCACGGTGGCTTAGTGGTCAGCACTGTTGCCTCACAGCAAGAAGGTTCCTGGTTCGATTCCCGGCCCGGTGGGTCTTTCTGTGTGGAGTTTGCATGTTCTCCCCGTGCTTACGTGGGTTCCCTCAGGGTACTCCGGCTTCCTCCCACAGTCCAAAAACATGCAGGGAAGGTTGATTGATCATTCTAAATTGCTCGTAGGTGTGAATGTGAGTGTGATTGGTTGTTTGTATGTGGCCCTGGATGGACTGGCGACCTGTCCAGGTGGACCCCTGCCTCTCGCCTACTATGCGTGGGGATAGGCTCCGACAGCCCCCCGTGACCCGGAGACGGATTAAGCGGGTATTGATAATGGATGGATGGATTTTATCAGACTGAAGTCAGGAATTTGTGATGTCCACTCCGTTACTTCACTTTGTTGTTCTTAAGCTGATTTGTAGATACATTAAAGGTGTGTTTGGAGTCATTGTCCATTTAGATGATCCTTCCTTGTTGGCTGATGACAACTTGTTTCCTCAACATATCAACAGAACTTCTTTTATCATGATGTTGTCTTGTTGAAGTGTATCTGTCTCTCCACATCATGACGCTGCCACCCCCATACTTAGCAGTTGGGATGTTTTTTAAAGGCCTGAAAGATTCTCTCTTTTTCCTACAAACATAACGATGATCTGGACAACTGAACAAGTTCAGTTCAGGCGTTCAGACCACAGAACAAGTCTCCAGAAATGAAGATCTTGTCCCTGTTTGCAGCTGCAGACCTGCACTGTGTGTTTGTTTGTATGGTGCTTTTGGAGCAGTGACTGTTTTTACATTATGTATTTCAGCTCCAATTGCTGCAGAACATAAAATGATAGTGATAATGATTCTCTCCCTGGTATCAAGGTGTGTTGTTGTTGTTGTTAGGGCTTTCATTTGCACATTACACACCAAAGCACATTTATGTTTAGGAAAAAGAAGCCGTTTCCGTTCCTGAGTGGTACGATGTCTGTGTGCTCCCGGGCTGCTTTTACTTTTTTATTGTTTGAACACATGAACGTGGGTTTGTGTTTTGAAGATTAGGCCTTAAAAAATACGCACAGATGCGTCTTCAGTTGGTTCAATGATGTCAGCCCTTCAGAAGCTTCTACCGCCAAAATACCTGAACGTAAAATTCTCCAAGATGTGCAAGTCAACAATAAACTTTAGCGTCTGTAAGGTTCAGACTCTGAGGGAGGGAAGTAATGAAAAACCCTCTCAAAACATTTATTATTATGTTACTATTCTGGCATTGTTAGTTTTTGAAAAAAAATTAGGAATTGTAACTGACTTACAACTACTGTCATACAGAAGAAAACCAGTTAATCTCTTTTTTCTAAACTATATGCAAACCTCACCTGTATAAAACTCACCTCTATGTGGCGTTGCTGTTTATGTTTGATGTCATCCAGGAGCTGCTGCAGTTCTTCTTCTGTACTCTTTAAGTTCTTGTTGTGCGTCTCCCATAGCAATACTACTGTTTGTAGGAAATCACATACACAGCTGCTGACACTGAGAGTATGGCGGGCCACAGACTGAGTGCACACCTGTAGAGAGATGGACAGGTGAACACAGGTGGACGGGTGGATGTTTGTTGTGGAGGCTTGTTTGACTCACATCTAACGCAGCCAAACGCTCTTCAGCTGGACTCTGGCCTTGTCCAGTTACGGGGAGGAGCAGAGACGTGACGATGTCCTTTACCTTCTCCTCTGACAACTCCAGAGCTGACAGCGCCTCCTGCAGGACGAAAGGTACACACACATTTTCTGATGCTGAAGGGCATTGTTTTGACCCAAACTAACACTCGTCCGCCACAGTGACACAACTGGACACAACTCTTATCACATGATCTGGAAGTGATTGACATCTTCCAGACTGAGAAGATTCACCAAACTGATATGGTCAAAACTTTACCTTACAGCGTTCCACCTCCTGCAGCTGATCCTGCCGTGACTGTTTAATGCAACAACGTAGCTGATGGAGGAGGTCAGCATGGAGATGCTCTGAACACACACACACACACACACACACGCACACACGCATGCGCACACACGCACGCACACACACACACACACACACACACACACACACACACACACACACACACACACTCTGTGACTAGATGACTGCATTCAACGCTGATCAGCTGCTGTTGGCTTGGTTTGGGACATTGTTAGAGTGTCAACAATCAGCTGCAGTTCTGTAAACATTCAAGGACGAACTCTGGATTGGTTTAACAAAACAACAACGCGAGGACACGTCTTCATAATGACAGTTACCCATCTGTTGATTGACAGCTGTCAGCTGCTTGAACCAGTCAGAGACCAGAGCTGAGTTGCAGGTGGGAGGGACCAGAGAGCTGAAAAAACAGAAATGAGGGTGGAGCCTGTGAGATTGAAACGACCAGTAAAAAGACCTTGTTGTTATTGTGACGACTATAGTTACAGCGTGGTTACCAGATCATTTGGATGATGTCACAGCGTTGCTCTGTCAGTTTTTGTTGAGTTTCTTTCATCAGAGGATCTGAGAACAGCTGCTGTTCCTCAATGCTGCTGCAGAAAGCTCTGTAAGACAAGTGCTGCTGATTTAGATACACCTGACACAAACAAACCTGAAAACAAAAGTACAACAATTTCATCTGGTTGACCCTGTCTATGACCTGGTCATTCACCTGTTTGGGCCTGTCTATGACCTGGTCATTCACCTGTTTGGGCCTGTCTATGACCTGGTCATTCACCTGTTTGAGCCTGTCTATGACCTGGTCATTCACCTGTTTGGGCCTGTCTATGACCTGGTCATTCACCTGTTTGGGCCTGTCTATGACCTGGTCATTCACCTGTTTGGGCCTGTCTATGACCTGGTCATTCACCTGTTTGGGCCTGTCTATGACCTGGTCATTCACCTGTTTGGGCCTGTCTATGACCTGGTCATTCACCTGTTTGGGCCTGTCTATGACCTGGTCATTCACCTGTTTGGGCCTGTCTATGACCTGGTCATTCACCTGTTTGGGCCTGTCTATGACCTGGTCATTCACCTGTTTGAGCCTGTCTATGACCTGGTCATTCACCTGTTTGGGCCTGTCTATGACCTGGTCATTCACCTGTTTGGGCCTGTCTATGACCTGGTCATTCACCTGTTTGGGCCTGTCTATGACCTGGTCATTCATCTGTTTGGGCCTGTGTATTACATGGTCCTTCATCTGTTTGGCCCTGTGTATTACATGGTCCTTCATCTGTTTGGGCCTGTGTATTACATGGTCCTTCATCTGTTTGTTCCTGTCTTTCACATCTAATATCCATGGGTTTCGACTTGTCTTACAAGCAGGTCTCCACTCACCTGAACTCCTCAACAATTGTGTGGACTCTGCTAGTCCTCCAGCAACTGAGTTTGCTCTCCCAGTGCTCTCGAAGGTGGAACTCTCCAGTCAGGGTGTCCACCTTCAGATGAAAAATGAGGCGAGCGATCACACGACGGTTTTCCACAAGCGTCAGATTCAGTGACTGAGACACACAAATGGCCATTGTTAGCATCTCCATAGTGAAGTGAGATCAGCCAGCAGTGATAGAGAGTGATGTGGTCATGGGAAGTCAGGGAAATACCATCGCTTTATCAAAGATAAGGTTGTGCACGTCAGGTGTTGGCAGGAAGTTGATCTCCTCCAGTATCTGGCGGTGTTTCCTGAGAGCAGCACGGAGCTGCAACACATGCAGAGAAAACAGCTGCACTGTAAATATGGTTTGTGCATGGCTGTGAAATGTCTCAGTTAGTTCATGAACACTGCCAGACGTTCTAGTTTCACAGGATTAAGTGGAACAGAGACAAAGTAGGATCTTCTAGATTCACAACCTGCACATTCTTGTAGGAAAAACACTTCCGTGTTCGTAGCAGCAGAGTGGAGCTGATGGAGCGATGGTGTCTACTGGCAGGGTGGAAATATAAGACTCATCGACATAAAAACTTATGTTTGTTTTATTTCATGCAGGTGACATTTCAGGAAGGGGAAGCATGTTGGGTTTAAGCAAAAGAGGTTCTCTCACAGAGCGGAGAGAGTTTAAAGAAAACGGGCTCTACTTTATCACTGCAACAGTGGCACATCCGTCACCAGATCACTCTGAGAGCCACAACAGTAAAGTCTTACTGACTGTCATGAAACATCAGGAGGAGGCAAAGCTTTCAAAGTACCGACGAGCATTTGTTGAACCAGAAATCATAATCATCAGTCTCATTCCCAGTGTTTGCCTCCTCCTCAGCATTCTCATCATCACTCTCATGCTCATAGATTGAAAACTCAACAGTTTACTCAAAGCAGCTCATGTTTGCTCTTTCTTCTTCCTAGATTTCTTGTGGGCTGCTCTTAACATCTCCCTGATACAGGTGACTTCACCTGTGCTTTACCTGTAGTTTCAACACAAACACAATTACTATGCACCAGCGTTCTCCCCCCAGGTTCTCAGACACCACTTTCCTGCATGTTTTCAATGTTTCATCACATCTGGCTCAAATCAAAGGATCATTTTACAGGCTGCTGCGGATCTTGATGCGTAAGTTGATGGTGATCCATGATTTTGGATCAAGTGTGTCAGAGCAGAGAAACATCTAAGACCTCTGGAGCAGTGGGTCCTGGGGACCTGAACTGAAGACCAGTGATGTACATGGAGCTGAAAGTAGTTCTGACCTTCTCAGTTTGTTCTTTTTCAGAATCATTAAGTTTGATGTTGAGCTCTATGATTCTGGTCTTCTTTATCCTGACCTCCTCCTCTACCTCCTTCCAGAGAGCGTGGAACCTCTGCCACACACACACAGTCAATCACATCTTCAGTTTGCATTGTCACAGTATTGGTGCTGCGTTTTGTTGTGTTTCATGCCTAAATGTTGTATACTCAAGTGTTTATGTGAACCTGCAGACTGCTGTGTTCCAGTTGTCCTATTCTGTCCTTCAGGATGTCCAGTCTGCGGTTCACCTCCTGGTGAGAGGACTCCAGGTCCTGGCTGTCAGTCTTCACCTGCACCTCGAAACCCTGATACAGCAACAACGGCAGGAAGTCACCACACACTGCACTCCGACCACGCTCCAGCATTCCAACTTCTGGGCTGATGTCAACATGGAAGTAAAAAGCATTCCTCTGCAGTTCCTCTACTGACCACGAGGAGCTTGGGGCTCCATCCATGTCCATTGTAAAATGTCCAAGTTTGTAGCAGAAAACAACATTTACAGTCTGGTCTTTTGACTGGCGGACAGCACAACCAACATCTAGCTGGCGTCACTTTTGCTGCTTAGTGCTCAGTGCTGTTCTGACCTCTGAGTTGTGAGAAAAAGGCTTAACACAAGACTCATTTGTATTTTAAAGAAAAAGTGTTTTTGTGCTGCTGGGTTAAAATGATCCCATGGCCCTGGTGTTGGCTGGAATAGGGAGGTTTTTGCTGTGAGTTTTTACTTTACAAACCACAGACATGGTGCGTTTACACTGGATTAATACCACAGACGTCCTGAGTAATTATCAAAACTTACAGCAGGACACCCAGATCCTTTTAACCCCGTGTGGATAGGGCACATGGCACTAACTCAGCTAAGTGTGTGGTACCTGAGCTGCAGTGATGCAGCCTCACCTGGGACGCCTGACTCAGGTCCATCTCCAGACGGTTCAAAGCTTCTTCATGCATGTGTTTTCTTTTCAGTCTCATTCGCTCCACAAACTCAACGCTTGAATGCTTGACCACTGAGAGGCAGACAGAGGCGGAGTCACAGTTGTGATTGACTGAGCGGTGGACATTAAACAGGTGTGTGAAACATCCAAACCTGCAGATGATGATACAAACCCAAAGTGTCAGGAAGTCTGCGGACTTCTTCCTTATCCTCATCATCGTCAGTCTGCTGCCTTCTGCTGGAGGATGAACAGAAGCTGAAAGACACATAGATAGAAAGAGCCAAACGGAGGCATAAAAAAAGGACAGATAAAAAGAGTTGCATAAAGATGAAGAACAAAAAGGTCAAGTGTGTGCACCTGCTGCTGTGTGTGTTACTGTCCTCAGCAGACAGGACGTCCTTCCTTCTATTTTCACGTCGTGCCAACAGAGACCTGGACAGCTGAGTCTAAAACAAGAGAGCGGTGAAACGGTGATGTGGTCGTGATGTTCTTGTTCTCTGCAACCTTTATGTGTCGTGATCATGTGAAACCATTGTCATGCTATCATCACTGTGAAGTGAGGCGTCATCATGTTGTGTTGCTGTGTTCACCAACTCCGACTCCTCCACTGAGTTAGACTCTCCAAGATGCATAACCTCTTTCAGTTGAACGTCCAGGTCCATAGGATTTAGGAAACAGGCAGCTGTCACCCCGTCTTTCACTGAAGTCACTGTATGAACCACCAGACACTCACTCCTACCTGGGAGGTTGGCCACAAAGTAACCCCCACAAAGTCTGGAAGCAGGTCAGGTGGCCCACCTGGTGCCAAGTGGACAGACAACACAACATTGCTGCATCCCGGGGGCAGAGGCAGATGGAGAGAAAACTGCATTCACTTCAATGGCGTTCATTGCCAACAGGCCTCACCAAGGCCCCTGCAATGTTTCAGCACATGATGGAGCTGGTACTGACAGGCCTGCCTGGCAAGGGTGCATGGCTTACCTGGATAATGTTTTGATATACCACCCCACATTTGACGAACACATTTCCAGCCTATGTGAAGTGTTTTCCCAGATAAAAGCATCAGACCTGGCTCGTGACCATGTGGTGTTTCTTGTTTCTAGTCTTCAACCAGACCCTCAAAACACTGAGAAAGTTAGAACCTAGCCTATACCCCAAAGTCCAACAGAGGTGAAAGTGTTTGTTGGCTTGTACTCTTACTATAGATGTTTTGTTAAAGACTTTGCACAGCGTGCAGCTCTGCTGCACCAGATGACCTGTGGAGATGTTTTATTTGAATGGACAAATGAAGGCAATGAAGTTCTTGAGTATCTAAAATCTGTGTTGTTATCTACTCTGGTTGTGACTATGCCTGACTTCAATGGGCCCTTTAAAGTATACACAGATGCCTCCTTGGAGTCTGTGGGAAGCCCTGAAGGTAAGGAGACGTCCTGTGTTTGTTAGAACTTTGATTTTGAAGCGTGAAAGGAGGTAGCTCTGGAACTGACAGCCAGGTTTGGGCCGGTCAGCTGGTTGACTCCAACAACTCCGCGTCATCCTTTGTGGATCGACCCTCGGTTATCATATAGGTGTCAAAATGAAAGAAAAAAACAAACAACAAAGGAAAGTCCACAAGCAACACAGCAACAAAACCTGGATTAAAAGATATTTTAAAAACAATGATATCAATAAAGAGACTGCTAGAAAACAACAGAAAAAAGGGTAGAAAACTTGTCAGAAGCAGAAGCGGCGCTTTTCAAGAACAGACAGTTTGTGGTCCTGACAAGTTGAGGCCAACTATCTTGTGCACATCACTGAAAATCTCAGCTTCGGTCCCATCCGGAACCCAGCCGTTAACCCTCTCCGTGATCAAGACTCACCTGGGCCACGAACAACGGCCGGTACACGTCCCCGCTGGAAACCTCACGGACTTGCGCGGCTCCTGTGGCCGCGGCGGAGCGCAGATTTCCCGGGGAGCAGTGAGATGATCCGGAGTGAACACTCTGCTTCGCCGCCTCACTTTTCACACTCCTTTTTTGCTTCTTCATGTTTTTTCGAGCTGTCTTTTTCCTTTATCTAAACTTGCCCGCCGCCTTCTACAACGTTCAACGGTTCTGGGATCGTTTCCGTCACCATGACTACGAGCGCTGCGCGGCATTCACGGCAGCACAGAGAGTCGTTCATTCAGGTTTTTGTGTGAGAGCACGAACCTACACGGGCACAAGGTGGCGCTCCTACATTTGTCTTCAAAACCCCACAGATGCTTTCACGCTGAGTTCCCAGTTCAATGAACCACTGGTAATCAATCCCGCTCTCCAGCTGATGATGAATGACCCCACCTACACATCTTACCTCCCAGCCAGGGCGATGCGCTGCCGTTTCAGGGTGCAAGTGCTCAAGCCAAAAGGAAAAAGAAAAAAGGATACTCAGATAAATTACATTTATTTAGGATACAATATAAAGTGTATGTTATACCTAAAGTACCACTCGTTTGTTTTTTTACTTACATTTAGCATGCATGTTGACCCCATACACCCACAGAGACACAGATTTTTGTGTGATTTTTTTCTCTTTTATGCATGAACGAAGTCCAGACGGCATCTGACTGAGTGGAGCTACCTGTAGTCCAGCAGATCCAAATCAGTGCACATCTGTTTACCAGTCTGATGCACATACAGTCCACAGATTCATGATGATGATCATCGAGTGTCAGTGTTTTAAAAATGATCCCACTTTTTTACACAATGGTTATTTTTGTAAAAAGATGATTGTGACATAGCCGTTGTGTTGTAAATGTACAGAAACTCACATTTAGGCACCTGAATAACATCTTTATGTTTGCTGCTACTACATTTCAATGAAATCATTTTTATTTGGAAATGCTGTATTCATTTTTTCACTTATAACCATATTTTCAATGCAAATATGTGGATGACTGCAGGCAATTGGTTGTTGGTTTAACCTCAGTAAAGCCAGTTGGGGTATATTGAATAAAAAATATCAACATTTAGCCTTGTTGCACTGCGGGTCCTCAAACTTTTTCATCTTCTTAAGAGTCTGTCATTGCTGTTTTGATTCCCCTAAAATAAATGAATAAATAAAAGGACAGTGGATCAGGCAAGTTGTAAACAAAACAGGTCACATAGGATCTGTTGCTCTATTGGCTGGATCTGCGTCATTTTGTTTCTTTGCCACATTCAAGGGAGAGGGCCTGGAGCTTATGTTAAGCCACAAAAAGGTAAGATCTAAAATAAAGAAAAGATAAAACATTCTACACAAAGGCCACCTATCAAATCAAAGGGCAGGTGCTTGAACAGCACCCAGTCTGTGTGTGCATGCACCTGCCCTGAAATGTTTGCTTTCACAAACTGCAGCGCTCTGCAGCGTCCTCTTCCTCGTCTTCTTGGCCCGGGTCAGCAACATGTCTACTGTCTATCGTCACTGCCCAAGATTTATTCAGTCAGAGCTGAAATGTTAATATTAACCATGCTTCCAGCTTGTCAATCCAGTGGGGGACACACAGCAGTGCTGGCCTCAGTTTGGTGTTTGAGGCGTTTCTCCTGCTCCAGGGACAGGCGCCAGGCCAGCCTCATCATGTGACTCCTCCAGGCCAATAAATAAGGCAGCTGTGTCTTTAGAGCCCCAAGTCGCAAAGCTGAGTGTTTTTCTCTCCACTGTGTCTTTAGCTTTTTTGTTTCATTGCCATTCTTGTCAGTATGGACGTCCTGCACACCACGTATGTACGATGCACACTGAAATTGGACCTCTGCTTTTAACCCATCATCTAGTTTCACTAGTGAGCAGTGGGGCTGCTAGAACCAGCGCCCAGGGAGCAATTGGGCGCTAAGGGCCTTGCTCAGAAGCTGCATCCTCCACGCCCAAGCCCACAACTGTAACCACTAGGCCACCACTCCCAATGCCCAGTTAGCTGTAGGCATTGTCCTCTTTTCTACCCTTGAAGTCTTAAAGTCTTCTGGGTAGATGTTCTTACAAAGGGCCATCCCTAAGATGTGCGGACCGATTTCGTTCTCTGTGCAGAGTTTGGAATCTTCCTCGCATCTTGACTGTTCACGACCTTCTGCACTATGATTTCACATGGCACTCATTTCACTTCTGCTACACATCCATCACCGCTTCCCAACACAGACACACGTGTAACAGCAGTTACACGTGTGTCTGTGCATGTCACACAGCACAACAAGGCAAAATAAAGGAGCTACAGTGGCAGAACGAACTGGCTGGGTGAGTCCTGGAAAGGAAATATTGCCTTCACAGATCTAATATGCAACAGGATGCTCCAACCAGCTCCCGCATTGTCTCGTCAGGGTAATCGGGGAGTGTTAACTTTGGGTCAGGGGTCTTTTATTTTAAATTGGTCCAGAGTGGTCCTAAACCTGCTTGCATTCTTATTTATGTTTCATAGTCTTTAAGAGAAGTAACATTTAACTAAGAAGATAACAAACTACTTCTTTCAAACAACATGTTTTAATCATTAAGCAAAGTGATCAATAGGTCCAGAAGTACTAATAATGACAATTTAATCTCACACATTTTTTTCAATCAAAAACAATCAAATCATCAAATTTATTGATCAAAAACAAAATGCCTTGTTTGCTCTAATAAAACCATACCATTTTGATACCATACCATTTATTAAAATTGTGACTTTTGCCTGCATGCAGAACATCTGTAGGGTTTACATGTGGCCTCTTGAGTGTGATTTTCATTCTAAAGTTGCTTAGATGGTTACGGCTCTAATGGCCTTTGTTTTGAATGTCAATAGAGTGGAAATGTGGACAAAGAGAGGAAGGGAAAGAGCAGTAAAGAGCCACAGGCCAGGAATTGAACCTGCACCGCCTGCAAGAGGGCGGCAGCCTCTGTATATGCCCGCTGAGCTATTCAGGGCCTTAAAATACAAATATTTTTAATAATTAAAAATAAGGCAAAGAAATGGCCCTTTTCACAACTGCTGACTGGAAAGAAAAAACATCTGTGCGTTTTCCTTGTTAACTTTGGCAAGAAATAAATTAGCCAAGAATGTTCAAAAATATTTTGTCCAGTGCTGATTAGATCAGGAAGGATGAACGAAAGTCTTGACATGAGCTGCATGAACTTCTAGTCTGACAATGATGTAAAAACCTGATCTAAGTTCTTGACCTTTGGTTTCCTCAAATGTTGCCATCAGAAGTTGGATGCTTAAGTCCACAGTTGTTACTGATGCAGGATGGGTTTGTAAAATCAATGAAAGATCATTAGTTTGGACACAATAATGGACCAGAAAATTAAGTTATGATTTGATCATGTATTGTTGGGTTGGTTTTCTTTGATGGCTGCTACTGCTTCTGTACAGCAGAGACAGCTCTGAGAGTGGAGGAGACTTTGATCACATTCTTTAAGCAGAACCTGCTCAAGTTCATTCAGACATGGTGACAGAAGCTGTTTCTAAATCAATCATTCAAACCACACCACAGACGTCCGAGGATGTTGACATCAGGTGATAGTGGGGTTTTACGGTCTAGGGCAGTGCTCCCAACCATGGTCCTCGGGACACTGCATATTTTAGACGTCTCCTTGCATCAACACACCTGATTCAAATGAAAGGCTGTCATCAGCTTGTCATCAAAGTCTGCACAACTTTGTTGCTGTCTAGGGGTTTTCTTAGTTTGGTTTCCTGTTCTTATGTTTCCTTAGTTCTTTTGGAGTGGTTGTGTTTGACGTTTTTTTCTTATTTTATTTTGAAAGTCTGGTTCGTTTGTTTTCTAATTTGACTTCCCTTACGCTTGGATTGTTTGCACCTGTGTTTCATCAGCATCTGTAAATATATACTGACCATTTCTCAATACCCACGAATGAAAGTCAGTACTTGTGTTCTTGGGGAGTCCGAACTTGGGAAATACAGATCACAGTCAAAAACGTAGATTGAGAAACGTCCGCTGTCTGGCCTTTCCATTCCCCATCCCCCCAACTGGTCCATCTGCGTTTCTCTCCAGTCTGTCTCTGTGTGTGTGTGTGTGTGTGTGTGTGTGTGTGTGTCTGTGTCTGTGTCTGTGTGTGTGTGTGTGTGTGTGTGTGTGTCTGTGTGTGTGTGTGTGTGTGTGTGTGTGTGTCTGTGTGTGTGTGTGTGTGTGTGTGTGTGTGTCTGTGTGTGTGTGTGTGTGTCCGTGTGTGTGTGTGTGTGTCTGTGTGTGTGTGTGTGTGTGTGTCCGTGTGTGTGTGTGTGTGTGTGTGTGTGTGTGTGTGTGTGTGTGTGTCTGTGTGTGTCTGTGTGTGTCTGTGTGTCTGTGTGTGTGTGTGTGTGTGTGTGTGTGTGTGTGTGTGTGTGTGTGTGGGTGTGTGTGTGTGTCTTGGCTTTTAAATGTTCTGTTTGAGACCTTTTTTTTTTAAATTTCTGCCCTTGCAGTTTTTTTTGTCATGATAAAGGTCCCTGTTTACGCTCCTGCCACCTCTTGTCCTCCTGCAACAACACGTTTGCATGACTGTATTGTGTCCAACCTGTGAAACTTATCAGAAGAAAAATCCATCTGAAAGCTGCATGATGGATTTCAGCAGGTCTTCAGATCTGCAATAAGACAACACAGATCTTTCCGAGATGCTGATGTCATTCATGCTCCTCATTGGCTACAAATCCACTCAGACCTACTAACTTTCAGCCAGAATCAGAGAAACACATTTATTTATGTGCAAACAGATTAAATGAAGGTGGCTAACAGTTCGACACAAAACATGCTTAATATTTTGCAACAGAGATAAAAAGATGAAACATTTCAATCTAACACCCAGAAAACTGGAGCCGACTGTGTCAGACTGATGTTCAGATGGTGACCAACATGTATCTACCATGTCCCAGTCGGAGATTCCACCAGGAAGTCCACCACGTATGGAAACACGATGACCTGAACTCAGCTCAGCTCTGGCCTGATTCCCAACATTGTTCCATCACTGAATCTGATGATTGGTGTTGACTTCCTGTCACGTCTGTTTCACTTCTGTGAACCTGCAGCTTAACTCAAAGCCGTCATGTGATATTAGTCTGACTCTGTGATGTCACTGCAACTGCTGTCGTCCAGGTTACCAGCTCCACAATCCACATTGTTGAACCTTGTTCTCAGGGCACGCTTCCTGTTGTCATGGAAACAAGAATCACCCAGACGGTCAGAGAGTTGCTTTTGTTTTGTTTGTTTTTTTAAATGTTGTGCTCAGTCAACATTATTTAAAAAAACATTTTTTTAATACAGTTTAGAGAGGACGTTCCTCACCTGCGGTAGAAAAAGTTTAGACGATTTTTGAAGGCAAAACTGTTATCTCTCTGCTCTTCCTGCAGATGGACAGAAATATGATCACCTGACCATTCCACCTGGTAACTTACTGCCAAGTTTGGGATCGTGTGTAGATTACCCAGGACGGAGCAACGTTCGGCTCATGCTCAGACTCTCTGAGTCCTCCTGCAGGAGAGCTGTTTTGCTGCTGCAGCTGCTGGGATGCCACCTCTTCGGTCTCCCCTGACATCCCGCTGTGCACCTCCTCACTGCTGCCTAAGCCCCACAGACAACATAAGAGTGACAGCAGTGCATGTCAAATGTCACATGTCACGTGATGATAGTGCACGCCACCCTTACGTGTGTCTCATATCCTGATACATCAAAGAAATTCCCACCCAGAGGCACCCTCTAATTTTCCTTTTGATACCAGTGCAGAAGTGACGCTTATCAAAAGAGCTTGCTCCAAAAGTGAACAAAGGTTTTCCTCAAATGTGTGTAATAAATCAGAGAGCGTGTGTCAGAAGTGACAACTGCACAGCAGACTACAGCGTCTAACTGCCAGACGTCCTCAGCGCTTTGAGTGAACTTGACTTCCCAGCTCTGATGAATCAGGATTCAACAGAGCAGAACCCCTCTTATTTTACAGGTGATATGATGTGGATCATACAGACTTCCTCAACTGGCCCTCCACTAAAATGTTGACCTTCAGCTGCAGATGGTGCCTAGCTCTGGTGGCCACATCCATCCAGTTAGCGGCATGACAGTGTTAACGGGGCTTTTTGACCAAACTGGTTCCAGTGCTGGTTTGGTGCCTCGCTGCTACGCTGGCACCAAAACCTTGCTGGGCCAGACAAGAACCGCTACGCCTCGGGAGGGGATGTGATTATGGTAACCAACCATGTCCCCATAAACATAAAAGGAACTCCGGGGAAACTCTGGATCCATTCTTACTGATTTAACTATGCAGTCAAACACGTGTCTACGGTGCAGCAAACATGCGACGCACGTTTGTCCTGAAGTGAAAACGCTGAGCGTTGGGGCTCCAAACAGGAATTTTAGGGCCAGGATCGGCATCTGCACCGACGCTGGATTTCCGCTGCGGTTCTGAGGGATCTGGGGCTCCTTTCACGGATTTCCTGCTAGCTGGTGGTAACTGGGGTAACATGGACTTGTTCCCAACAACTGCCATCATTTCACCTATGTTTCAATTTGTTGAATTGCTCAGAGTTGGGGGGAGCCAGCTCCAGCCAATATGATGTGATCCAACTGACCCGGGACCTTCCCAGGTTGTCCAGCCAGACTGCTGCTGCTAGCCCAGGTCTGGCAGAGCACAGCAGCAGCTGTGTCCGTGTGTCTGTACGCAGTCTGGGCTTCAGAAATGACTTTTGACATCTGAAGTGGCCTCACAACACGACTGACAAGTGTTTCTCACCAGCAATGATCAGTAATTGACGATCGATTGACTCTGACCTTTAGTGGCACTCGTTGTGGGCTCCTCATCGTCGCTGCTCACAGTCTTCTCACACTGAGAGAGAAAGCCTTCATCATCAGATCATCACAACAACAACCACCCTCCTCCTCCTCTTCCTCCTTACCTGGTTAGAGTTAAAGGTAATTTTACGGAGACGTGTCCTCAGCTGTAGCTCCTCCCCCTGTGACCTCAGCAGCTGGAGCTCCAGCCTGTCGGTCTTCTCACTCAGCTGTCTGACGTGCTCCCTGTGCTGGTCCTTTTCCTGCAGGAGCAGCTGCACCTCCTCCTGCAGCTGTGCCTGCCATGCCAGTGCCTGAAACACCAACTTGAACTCACCTTCTGACATCATCACAGCTATTGTGCTCCTCGTCCTCCCCCTCATCCTCCTCACCTTGTCCCTCTCTTTGATCACCTCGTCCAGCTGTCGCAGAGTTTGTTTGTTCTGCTGCAGGAACATCTTGGCATCTCCTTTCAACTGAGCACAGTGCAGCTCCAGTTCCTCCTTCTCCTCCAAACTCTGAAAACAAATGTGTGGTCAGAATCGGACTAGTGTGGACCTCCACATGTCCACCCCTGTTCATAATTCGGCTTATGCCATAAATGCGCAATGTGGTGAAATGCATTTAAGCACAGAGACTTCACTGCACCTTCAGGAGAGTAGACTCTCACCTTTCTCCCGTCTCTCTGAATTCTTCAACTAAAGTAAAAATATTGATGTATCAAGGCAAAAACTGGTGGTGTACATGCAATCAGTTCTAAACTACACAGTCCCAAAACCATGTGTCCTCGAATGCTGCCAAGGTGAAACGCTGTAGATGCGTTCTTGAACACAACTACATTCTAAACTGGCAGTAAAATGACTGAAACTGCACCTCTCTGAAGGTAAAGTGTCCCAAAACCAAATATGCATCAATGCATCACATGAACACTATTTCAAATCTACTAGTTTCCCTGAATAGATTGCAGTAAGGACATGCTGTTGCAGGACAGTGAGCCTCACTCTGCTGACCTCCTCTTATCTGGAGCAGCCTCTTACTGCAGCTCCTGTACCTCCTACACATCCTGCTGGTCCTCACCCTGGCTCTCTGCTCCTCTGCAGTGTGGAGTTCTCTCTTCAGTCTGAACACGTTGGCAAGGAGGTTCATTTGAGGAGGACTTGGACTCTTCTGCAGATGTGGCATCTCTTTTGGCTTCTCCTCTTTCTGCTCCTCTGGCCTATCATCTTGGAAGGAGGTGTCTGTGGGCAGAACCATGTTCCTGCTCTGGAACACACATGGGAACATGTTATTCACAATACATTACCTCACCTTTTCTACTTGACAACTATATTAGTCACAAACATCAGCTCATGTTCTGAAGTTTCCTATTTACGTGAAAAAAAAGATAAAGTCCATATGTGAATGTGAGTTGCAATGTCCATTCAAATCAATTTCATGCAGGAGTATTGAATTCAAAACTTTAGGATGATTCCTCCAACTCTTGATGACCCGAGGGTCAGTAGGCGCTGGTACTACGAGGTACAGTGTTACCGAAGTGGATGCTCCTGAGCATTGCTGCTCTGGTTGGATTTCTGAGGTAAGGAGTTTACCTAAAAGCTGCTGGATTATTTCATATCTTTCTTTCTCTTTCTGCTGTTATTCGTTTTAATACCGATAAACTTTTTTTTTTGACAATTCCCGATATGTCATGTCTCTTGTAGATTCAAAGGTCTTCCCACAGCTGTTTTGTGAAATAGTCTTCTTTCAAATAATCAGTTTCAAGGTGAATGAAAACCCTGTTTAGTGGAGGTTGTGTCGCTGGATGTTTGCTGTCATTTGAATCAGTGCATGTTTCTATGGCAACAGTGAAAGTAGCTGAGGTTTGTGGGTACCTGTTGCAATGATCTCAGTGTTTGTTGCCTCAGCAGGCGAGTCTGGTTCTCTGCTCGCAGCAACGTGTGCTTCAGACGCTCCACCTGTGCATAGGGGCACAAAGGTCAAGGTTCAGGGTCCATGGGTCAGAGGTCAGAGATCCGCATCAGGGTCAGCTGACCTCTATTTGTAGGTCCCGGTTGGCCAGCTGGGCGTTGCTTTTCTCCTGGTTCAGTGTGTTAATGTCGGCCATCAGGCTGTAGTTGTGGTCTCTGAGATGCTTAAGCTCCTCGCTCAGCCGCTGACGCTCCTCCCGAATCTTCTGCACACGCTCAGTCAGCTTCTTCAGCTCGTGGTCTTTGAGCTGCTGCTGCTGAGAGAGTACCTCCTGATAAAGACAAACGTAAACCTCTTTAACTGGAAAATGTCTGCGAAAGGGACGATTTTAAAACTCAAAACTTCCAGGGGCCTGAGAGGCTGTGATGGAATAGTTAATTAATGAGCGTTAGTGGAGCTGAACGCCTACAAATAACGTTTGTACTGGAGTCAGATATTTTTTCATTCCTGTTTCACTCTGGTCATTTTCCAGTGTTCAGCTGCTAAGTTGGTCTAAAGAGATCAGATCAAAGCCGACTCCCAGGAATCCTGTGGACCATTAGTTATTTGCATATGATTTATCATGGTCCTCTCTCCTATCTCTGACTGTCTGAGTGTCATTACCTACGAGGTTCAAGATCTTCTGTCCAAAATCTCAACTTTCCATTAGGCATTCATTGGGAATGCTATTCACTTCCATTCATGGAGAACTAGCTCATGAGGGCCCTCTTACTGTGTTTGTGAGATTGTTGATACACTGGGGTTAAAAGGGGGTCGGCAGGCTGGTTTAAGCGGCACACTTTCTAACTTAGTTGGCATGCCGACCTGTTCCTTGGCCACAGAGCAGGCCTGCTGGCGGCGCTTCCTCTCGTCCTGTAGCGCCCTCTGCAGGCGGCTGAGCTCCGACATCAGGAACTGAGTCAGACCAGATTCCCCCGCTGTGTCTGAACAAACAACGACTGTAAGAAGTTGTGTGGAGAACAGGGGGGGCACAGATGGATGGACAGACAGACATGAGAGACATGAGAACAGACCAACGAGGATGCTGAAGGTCTTGTTGGGTTCCTTCCCTGTGATGCGGCTGTACACCTGAGGATAGTCGAGCTCCAGACTCTCCAGGAAGGCAGTGTAACCTTTCGCACCTGTTCTCTGGAGCATGTCCAGCAGGGCTCCTGCAGGACAAAAGACACATGAAATTTACCACACCTGTGATAAATCATCATGGTACACAGTGATCACATGACCCCAGAAACTCCAGCTATAACTCAAATGTGTGAAATCACAATTTACATGAGCAGCTGCGACCTACCTCATACGCTTTAAAGATAAAGATGGAATAACAATCAAAACATTTCAGCAACAGCAATATTTAATACTCAGCTAGTGTTTTCCTGCAAAATACATGAACAAAAGTGTCAAAAACTGAGAAATGGTTGTAAAAAGACTAACAAATACGTAGGTTTACTGGAGCGCTTTACCTGAGACTAAAGCCTGCGGCCCACTAAAAGCGGGTCCACCGCCCACCAGTTGAGCCTGCCCTACATTATCATATCCTGAGTTCACCATTCATGAAAGTAGTGTTGGTAAATCATGTGTAAAATATTACACAACTACAGTTTTACCTGAAAGTGTTGAATGTAACGCACATTTAAACCTCACAAACTACTGAATCTCATTAATTTGTTGTAACAACATTTGATGGGTGTTATTTAGAGGTTATATGCATATTTTATGTACAGGTTTGAAATCTCAGGTACTGAACATGCTCTGTGGGTTTGGAACCGTTCTACATCAGGTTCTGGAAGCAGAGCAGAAGTAGTTCTTGGTGTGCATGGATCAGGTTCTTCTGGAACTTTTTCCAGGATCATGGCTTGTGAATAAAACAATCTGACATCAAGAACAACGTACCGACTTTTCTCCTCCGGATGACAAGGTTCGGGTCGTTGAAGAGCTGCTCTTCATCCTCAGCACTGACCACCTGCCCAGACAAATCAAATCATCAATCAAAGCTTGTGGGAGGAGGGGAGAGGAACGTTCCAGGAGACACCTGCAGCAGGAGCACCTGACCTGACACTGGCGTAGGTAAGGAGTGATCCTGGATGGGTCAACGGTTTTGATCAGGAGCATCCTGAAGTCTTCAAGCTGCAGCCAGCAGAGGTCATCATCACACACTCCATCCATCTTGATGTCTGCACACAAACACACAGAACCCATAGAGCCCAGTCTCTGTTCTGCCCACATATACACAGAACCCAGAACCCACACAACACATCCCAGTTACCTGAGACTCTGGACTCACCTATCCGTCTTCGCTTCACTCTTGTTCCTGAACACAAAGCTGTTGGTGACACTTCTTGTTTCCACATCAGACTCCACCCTCTGTGACTAACAGAAACACAACTGGCCCAGACTCGCTGAATAGTCCAATTACATGTGAGCGGTTTACTCTGGACGATTCATTGCTGCTGTACTTTCTCTCCATCCTGTGCACTGTAGTCTGCTGGAAGCAGGTAGCTCACCTGAAGATTCTGGCCTCCAGAGGTGTTCAGGTGACTTGTCTGAGTGTGTTAGGTTTACTTGGAAGATTATGAAACTGTCAGGTGAAACGTGTGACTTCTCATAAGGCCACTCTATTCAGACAAAAAGAGGAAGGAGTAAAGGTTTAGGGAAGTACGAAGGGTAATGACATGCTTCCAAAAAGAAGGAACAGCTGACTGAAACAGGAAGTGATATCACCACAGATTCCTTGAAGCCACAAGAACAAATGAAGTACAAAGTTCAAGCTGTTTAATTTCACTTAAACAAGATATTTTGACAACTATCTCACAATGTATAAATATACATCAAGGATTCCCCCTCTTCTGTCTGTTTCCCCTCTACGCTGAGCAGCTGATCCCACACTTCCACAATACCTCCTCCCCACTGTGTGCCTTCACCAAGTATTCCATATCCTGAGGACGGTCCTGTAATTTGGTGTCTCTGGTCACTGGCGGTGCTGAGTTGAGTGAGTTTTTCCTTCTTAGACACAACCCTCATTTATCCAGGTGAGCTATAGTTTGATACGGCCTTACGGACTCTGAGCTACAGGCCCAAATCAAACTACCCCGTTCACAGTAAAATCATAGAAAAAGCTGTTTTTCAACAGCTGTACAAGCTCCTGACACTAACTGACTGTTCTGATGTCTTCCAGTCAGGTTTCTGTCCACATCACAGCACTGACACAGCTCTAATAAAGGTCCTTAACAACATCCAATACGGAGAGTGGCAACATTTCAGTGTTGGTCTTATTGGATCTCACTGCTGCATTCGACACGGTTGACCAGAACATCTCTATAGACCGGTGGAGAATTGGGTGTAAATTTAATAAATACATTTTAAAAAAGCAACAAACATAGTTAAGTTATTCAGAGTGCTGGGACATACAGGAATTACCCTTCCAGCATTTCCCACCTTCACACAAACAGACACACAGACATTGTTTTTAAAAATAACATAGGGGGACATTACATTAAAAAAACAGGGAAAGGAGAGGGGGGCCAGGTGGGATGGTCTAGTCCTGCAGTGGAAATGTCTGGAGCCTCGGCGGGTCTGGTGTGTGGGCCGGCCTATAGGGAGTGTGTGTGTGTGTGTGTGTGTGTGTGTGTGTGTGTGTGTGTGTGTGTGTGTGTGTGTGTGCGTGTGTGTGCGTGCGTGTGTGCGTGTGTGTGCGTGTGTGCGTGTGTGTGTGTGAGTGTGCGTGTGTGCGTGTGTGTGTGTGCGTGCGTGCGTGCGTGCGTGCGTGTGCGTGAGTGTGTGTGTGTGCGTGTGTGTGTGTGCGTGCGTGCGTGTGAGTGCGTGCGTGTGCGTGAGTGTGTGTGTGTGTCTGTGTGTGTGTGTGTGCGTGTGTGTGCATGCGTGTGTGTGCATGCGTGTGTGTGTGTGCGTGTGTGCGTGCGTACGTGCGTGCGTGTGCGTGAGTGTGTGTGTGTGTCTGTGTGTGTGTGTGTGCGTGTGTGTGCATGCGTGTGTGTGCATGCGTGTGTGTGTGTGCGTGTGTGCGTGCGTACGTGCGTGCGTGTGCGTGAGTGTGTGTGTGTGTCTGTGTGTGTGTGTGTGTGTGTGTGCGTGCGTGTCTGTGTGTGTGCGTGTGCGTGTGTGTGTGTGTGTATATCTGTATGTACATTTATTTTACATTCATACATAATAAGACGATTATGTGCTCTTAGATAATGTCCACACGTTGATCTTTATATATATATATTATATACAACTTTATATTGATATATTCAGATATGTATGAGCAGTTAAAATACTTGTACAATATATATATAAAAAAAAAAACTCGTTCCTCACCCTCCTGTGGGTGGTGTCCTTTCTAAGCTCGGGTCCTCTACCAGAGGCCAGGGAGCTTGAGGGTTCTGCGCAGTATCTTTGCTGTTCCTAACACTGCACTTTTCTGGACTGAGATGTCTGAGGTTGTTCCGGGGATCTGCTGCAGCCACTGTTCCAGTTTGGGGGTTACTGCCCCGAGTGCTCCGATCACCACGGGCACTACTGTCACCTTCACCTTCCAGGCCTTCTCCAGCTCCTCTCTAAGCCCTTGGTATTTCTCAAGCTTCTCGTGTTCCTTTCGCCTGATGTTACCATCACTTGGTATTGCCACATCCACCACCACGGCTTTCCTCTGCCCTTTGTCTACCACCACGATGTCTGGTTGGTTTGCCACCACCATCCTGTCTGTCTGTATCTGGAAGTCCCACAGGAGCTTTGCTCTGTCATTTTCCACCACCTTGGGAGGTGTTTCCCATTTTGACCTTGGGGTTTCCAGCCCATACTCCACACAGATGTTTCTGTAGAGTATGCCCGCTACTTGGTTATGGCGTTCCATGTATGCTTTCCCTGCCAGCATCTTACACCCTGCAGTTATGTGCTGGATTGTTTCCGGTGCTTCTTTGCACAGCCTACACCTTGGGTCTTGTCTGGTGTGGTATATCTGGGCCTCTATTGCTCTGGTGTTCAGAGCCTGCTCCTGTGCAGCCAGGATGATTGCCTCTGTGCTGTCCTGTAGGCCAGCTCTCTCTAGCCATTGGTAGGACTTCTTGAGATCAGCAACTTCAGTTATTGTTCGATGGTACATCCCGTGTAGGGGCTTGTCCTCCCATGATGCTTCCTCCTCCAGCACCTCTTCACCTTGCCATTGTCTGAGGCATTCACTGAGTACGTCATCCGTTTGGGCCTTGTCCTTGATGTACTCATGGAGCTTGGCAGTTTCGTCCCGGATAGTGGCTTTCACACTCACTAGTCCTCGGCCTCCTTCCTTACGGCTTGCGTACAGTCTCAGTGTGCTGGATTTGGGGTGGAACCCACCATGCATGGTGAGGAGCTTCCTTGTCTTAACATCTGTGGTCTGTATCTCTTCCTTTGGCCACCTTATTATTCCTGCAGGGTATCTGATCACTGGCAGGGCGTAGCTGTTTATTGCCAGGGACTTGTTCTTGCCATTGAGCTGGCTTCTTAGGACCTGCCTTACTCGCTGGAGGTATTTGGCTGTTGCCATTTTCCTTGTAGCCCCTTCGAGGTTACCATTTGCCTGTGGTATTCCAAGGTACTTGTAACTGTCCTCAATGTCTGCTATTGTTCCTTCTGGGACTGAGACCCCTTCTGTGTGGACTACTGTAAGGAGAATTATTGTTAGTTGTCCTGGTCAGACCAAACATTGGTTATGTAAGATGTTTTTCTAATTGTTCGCTTATATCTGAGAAAAGTCTTGTTATTTCTTTTGTGTGCCTGAGAGAAGTTTTTGTTATTTTGTGAGTAGAGCTGGGAAAGGTCTGTTGTTTTGATAGCATGTTCTGAGAACGGTTCCTGGTTTACAAAACATGTTTTGTACGTCAGGATCTGTTCCCAAGAGCAGGGTCTGTCTGTGGGGTGGGGTTGGCCCCCCCATCTCACACACGGCCCTTGTACGAGAGAATATAGCGACGGAAAGTCTCTGTCCGGGTCAGAGTCAGCTGCGGGTCACGTACGGATGCCCAGCAAGGTTGGAAGCTGCTTTTACCGGGACTGTTTGGCTCTCCAGTCCGTGTGTCAACGGTAAGGATGGAATGCTTCTCCGATGGTTGTTTGGAGCTATGCTCTGCAGGGGGTGGACGACACTTTCATCCTAGCATCATAGTACATGAGAATAATGCATTTATGATAAACTGAAGCTTGTGTGAGTAATGCCGGTTTGATAAACTGAAGCTTGTGTGAGTAATGCCTGTTTGATAAACTGAAGTTTGTGTGACTGACTTTGGCTGTGCGCTGCGGGGGACACAGGTTGGTCCTAGCATCACAGTAGATGTGGTTTATGTATATATGAAAACCAAAGTGATTGATCCTGCTAGAATCACAGTGAGTGTGATTTTGTGTGTGCGTGAAATGTAGTTAACCAAAGTGAGAGACACTTTGGTTAGTCAGTGTTCTTTTGTGTGTGAAAGTGTGTGAAATACCTGTATAATATTCTATATGCATGCTTCATTCATATAATCCAAGTTATATTCTCTGTGTGTGTTTTGCCTATATAACCAAATAGATTGCTTATGCTCTGCTTTGCGTAAAATAAATATATATATATATTGTTCATCAGAGTCTGTGTGTGCTTTCTGTGTGCCTACCTCCGACGAACCTTAGTAAATATTTCACAACAACTACCTTGCCTCTTTTTGACACCATCCTCCTACATTTCTCCAGCCCGAATGACATCCCGATGTTGTTGCTGTAGATCCTGGTGGTGTGGATCAGGGAGTCTATGTCCCGCTCGCTCTTAGCGTACAGCTTGATGTCATCCATGTAGAGGAGGTGACTGATCGTAGCTCCATTCCTGAGGCGGTATCCGTAGCCAGTCTTGTTGATTATTTGGCTTAGGGGGTTCAGACCTATGCAGAACAGCAGTGGGGACAGCGCATCTCCTTGGTATATGCCACATCTGATGGACACTTGGGCAAGTGGCCTGCCATTTGCCTCGAGAGTGGTTTTCCACAGGCCCATCGAGTTTGCAATGAAGGCCCTTAGAGTGCTGTTGATCTTGTACATCTCCAAGCACTCAGTGATCCATGTGTGTGGCATTGAGTCGTAGGCTTTCTTGTAATCAATCCAGGCAGTGCACAGGTTGGTATTTCGGGACTTGCAGTCTTGGGCGACTGTTCTGTCAACCAGGAGTTGGTGTTTGGCTCCTCTGGTATCTCTGCCTATGCCCTTCTGTGCTTTGCTCATGTATTGCTCCATGTGCCTGCTTATCTTAGTCGCAATGATGCCTGACAGGAGCTTCCATGTTGTGGAGAGGCAGGTTATTGGCCGGTAGTTAGATGGGGCTGCACCCTTTGTGGGATCCTTCAGGATCAGGATCGTTCGCCCTTCGGTTAACCATTCTGGGTGAGTCCCATCTCTTAGCAGCTGGTTCATTTGTGCTGCCAGGCGCTCATGGAGTGCTGTGAGTTTCTTTAGCCAGTAGGCCTGGATCATGTCTGGGCCCGGTGCTGTCCAGTTTTTCATACCTGAGACTCTTTCTTGGATGTCTGCCACTGTGATGGCGACTGGTTTCTGCTCAGGGAGTTTGCTGTGCTCCTCTCAGTGAGACTAGCCATTGAGCACTGCTGTTATGTGCTGCATCCTTCTCCCATATGCTCTTCCAGTACCTCTCAGTTTCCAGCCTTGGTGGGTCTGCTCTGCTGTTATTACCCTGCCATTGAGCATACACTTTCGCAGGTTGAGTTGCGAACAGCCTGTTTATTCGTCTGGCTTCATTGTCTCTAGCGTATCTCTTTAGGTGGCTAGCCAAGGCTTGGAGCCTTTGTTTGGCAGTTTCGAGTGCTTCAGGTATGGGGATCGGGTATATATATATATATATATATATATATATATATATATATATATATATATATATATATATATATATATATATATAGTGTATATGTATATGTATATGTATAGAGTGTGTATATATATATATATATATATATATATATATATATATATATATATATATATAGATATATATATATATATATATATATATATACACACTCTATACATATACATATACATATACACTATATATATATATATATATATATATATATATATAGCTCAGTTGGTAAGGTGCAGGACTGGCACACAGGAGGAAACATATATATATATATATATATATATATATATATATATATATATATATATATATATATATATATATATATATATATATATATATATATATATATATATTGCACTTGAAGATATTTGTCTTGGATCCAGCTGCTCGGCCATGGAAAACCATTCATGAAGCTCTCTGACCACATGACCACATGACCACAAGACCACATGAAGTTTGGAGGTCTGTAGCGATCGACTCTGCAGAAAGTAGGAGACCTCTTCCCACTATGCACCTCAGCATCCACTGACCCCGCTCCTTCAGTTTACGTGGCCTATCACTTTGTGGCTGAGGTACTGCCGTTCCCAAACACTTCCATGTTCTTTTAATACAGCTGACAGGTGACTGTGGAATATTTAGGAGCCAGGAAATTTCACGACTGGATTTGTTGCATCCTGTCACAGTTCCGCGCTGGACCTCACTGAGCTCCTGAGAGTGTCACGTTCTTTCACAAACAGTTGAAAAAAATGCTCTGCATGCCGAGCTGTTATACACCTGTAGCAACTTAGAATACCTCATTGCTATTATTTGGATGTGTGAGCTACGCTGCAGAGACACCAATATGATCCGCTGAGTGGTGCCCATCACCCTTCTCCTTTCCTGTCTTTTCCTCTTCTTTTTCTCTCTCCCTTCTTCAGCTCAATCCTCAGTTGTTAATTAGAAGTATCTCATAAATGTTTGCCCCCAATTGTTCTTGTACTTTGTTGTGCTGGTCTGACCCATCTTTTTCACCTCTGTAGATGTTTGCAGGCCAGAGCTTCCAGAGCTGCATGCTGACCTGCTGTCCCACCCTCTGACCACCTCAGTTCCTGCTGTAAATAAATAAATGATGGATAAAAATAATAATAACAAATCATAATGGAAATAGACAAATACACAATAAGTTGCCACGACCATGATAGAGTCAGACATTTAAATTGAAGCAGGTCAGACAGATACTTTGGAGCGAGACCATGGAGACATTTAAAGACAAATAAAGGGTTTTAAAATCAATGCATAAATTAACTGGGACCCAAAGAAGTGATGCTAAATTTGGAGTCATGTGCTCTCGTTTCCTTGCATCAACTAAAAGTTGAGCAGCAGCATTTTGAACCAACAGCAGATGAGCAATGAACCAGGTCCTGGTCAGCTCCATGACCAGAAACGCTGCTGTTTGGAGTCTGGGTCATTTGGACCCGTCTGGGTTTGTTTTAGGTGCATGTGGCTAATGTTCGCCAAGGTTGCTGCAGGTTTCATTTCAACATTCAAGACTTTTTAGGTCAGTCTGATACTCGAGTACAATCGTATTGATGTTAATTAAAGGATTTCACATGAATGTCACATTCTGTTTGTGTGTGGTAACATATCACCCAGAAGATTGGAGCTCTCAGTACACAGATAACATCAAACTGATGAACAACATTTTATTCAGGCTGCATTAATAAAACGTGACATCTCTGCTCAAAGAGGAAGCAAACTAACCGCTGTTTCCAGGCCTTCTGTTACTTCCTCTCCGCATGATGAACATGTAATATCGGATCTTGATTTACTCTAAATCTGAAGCCGTTTTTACAAATAAGAACTAAATTCCCTTTTTTCTGTCTTGGGCCACTATGTGCACCATAGGTTTATAAATGTGACACTAAAACAAATTAACTGATGAAAAAGGTGATAATTGTTGACATTGCCCAACACTGCCCAGGAAGAATGACTCTTTCACTCACTGCCATCATGATGAACCACCAATCAAGAGAGTCCATCTGCTTAATGGCAAGTCCCTCTGAACAGAAACCAAAACAAGTGCTCAAACGCCACTAGACGAGACTTTAAGAGAGTTTTATGCAGTGGTAAACCTCTATATGATGTAAAAAGGTAATGTCTTCATAAATCCCATCTATCTGTAATGGCTGTGGAGGTGCTGAAGGTCAGCTTGATCTTAATGGCTGTGGCCTGGGAAAAAAATTAACACTATTAGTTTATTTTTCTGCATGTTTACTTAATCTGTTTAGGATGTTCTAAGCGACTTTTTTTACACGCAACCTCAGACTTATACCATAAAGCCAGACAGGAGGGTTTGTAAGTTCTGTTGAATCTAAACCAGGATCTCGACTGTCACAAGGGGGGCCTTTGTAATCTGGCCAGATCACCACGGTAACCTGCTCTGAAGTCTAAACTTTCTAAGCCACATGTTCCATGTACTAGATTCACATGTTCCATCCACTAGATTCACATGTTCCATGTACTAGATTCACATGTTCCATGTACTAGATGCACATGTTCCAAGTACTAGATTCACATGTTCCATGCCCTAGATTCACATGTTCCATGCGCTAAATTCACATGTTCCATGCGCTAGATTCACATGTTCCATGCGCTAGATTCACATGTTCCATACGCTAGATTCACATGTTCCATGCCTTAGATTCACATGTTCCATGCGCTAGATTCACATGTTCCATGCGCTAGATTCACATGTTCCATGCGCTAGATTCACATGTTCCATGCGCTAGATTCACATGTTCCATGCGCTAGATTCACATGTTCCATGCGCTAGATTCACATGTTCCATACGCTAGATTCACATGTTCCATGCCTTAGATTCACATGTTCCATGCGCTAGATTCACATGTTCCATGCGCTAGATTCACATGTTCCATGCGCTAGATTCACATGTTCCATGCGCTAGATTCACATGTTCCATACGCTAGATTCACATGTTCCATGCCTTAGATTCACATGTTCCATGCGCTAGATTCACATATTCTTTTCATGATTATACTATAATGATCAATTCAAGGGGACACAGGATTAAATGTCATCAGGCCGAATTACAAAGCTCAAATGCTTTAGCACTTTTGCTGAGGCGGAAAAAAGTGACTATAATATTAGGCCGAGATAAAATCCATCCATCCATCCATTATCTGTACCCGCTTTATCCGTTTCCGGGTCACGGGGGTCTGTCGGAGCCTAACCCGACGCATATCAGGCGAAAGGCAGGGGTACACCCTGGACAGGTCGCCAGTCTATCCAGGGCCACATACAACCAATCACACTCACACCTAGGGAGAATTTAGACTGATCAATTAACCTACTCTGCATGTTTTTGGACTGTGGGAGGAAGCCGGAGTACCCGGAGGAAACCCACGCGAGATAAAATCCAATTCCAACTAATTCAGTAGTTTGGAAAAGCAGTACTGGTTATGGAGAAATCCATTAGGTGGTAACTTCCTTGTAGCGTTAGAAGGTCACGTAACCACATCTGATCTATCCCCAGGAGGACAGAACAGTTAACTCTCATATAAATTCATGAAAACTGGAAGACAGTCGGATAATGTAGCTGCTGGGATGCAGGCTGCTCTGACACGTGCATTCCTTTACAATGTTGGGGACTCATCCTGAAATTCATATAAAGCTATATCATGAACCGATGTGTTTTTGGAGACCTGCAAACTAAAAAGAAAAAACACAGCACTGTTGTTATGGCTTTACATGACAACAGCGTTTGATTAAACCAGCGGTTGATCCACTAAAATGAGGAATAAAAATACACCACAAAGTCCAGAGAAAAGCTCCACATGCAGCAAGGAGGAAGTGGTGTAAAGGAGGAAGCAGGAAAAAGAACGAAATGTTTAATATAACACGAAGAAAGTCCTTATGCACTTTATTACCAACACGGTATGACTGTAGAGAGCAGCTCAGTTCAGGACTCTAATTTTTTTATTTTTTTATTGATTAACTGAAGAAAACGTTTGTTGTGTTAGCATGTCCAAACAACCTTAACATTACTTGACTACATTCATTTTTTGACAAAATAACCAACTAAATCTTAATTAGAGTTGTTGTCCAAATTAACACTGCTTCCTTCAGACTTATCTGCTTAACGGAGGAGTTCAAGTGTTTCAAGGTCAGGAAGGAGCTGCTAGCTGGGAGTAAGGATGCAGTAGTTTGGGAGGTGGTTCCCATGAGTGGAAGTTCAGGAGGCTGAAGCAGAGGCATGCGGAGATGGTTGGTAAGTTTCAATTCGGCCAAGGAGGCTCGGGGCTCGGCTCAAGCAAACAAGTGCGGAACAAAGTGGGCTCCAAACGAAAAAGGAACCTGATTGTGGAGCAGGTACGTAGACAGGAGGAGATACTAAGCAGTGCAAAGGAGGTGAATCAGGTGAAGCAGGTGTGGCCGAACTGGTGATGTAACTCTAACAATACTAGAGTCGACCAGCTGAGGCCTTTAAGACAAAAGCCTATTCTCATTCAGATAGACCCCCCCTTGTTTGAGTTAAGCGGGTCGGCACATGTGAAGATGATGAATGAAGGAGATGGGATGTCAGGGCAAAATATAAAGAAAATGTAATAAAAATAAAAAGGTCGAACAAAAATAAAGCTTCCTAGTCATTTGCTGGACCCTGTACAAAGATAGAAACAACTACCTGCAAGGGGAGGGGGTGATCGCTGCCAGGAGACGCCACTGAAACAGATTACGGTTGAGGACTGTTACCTTAGTAGCAACTCTTCCTCACTGTGACTCACACCACGACAGTCACGCCTGAAGCCTGTTTCTACACACCTATACAGCTGTTGCTGTGGCAACAAGCCCACAGCAGGCGATTAAATATAGGTTTGTCCAGCGGATCTCACCGAAACCTCCCGTAGCCCAGCTGTACGTTACATGGGAGTGCCTGGCAAACATAACAGAGGACCTGTGAAGCCATACAACGACCTGGAATCCGTATTAGCCAATAACCGACTTTATATGTTCATTTTGAACCTTCAAGCAACAAGGGGCGTGGCAGGAAGTGGAGGCTTCGACACCACTGTCCCTGCAGTCTCACAGGGACAGTGGTTAATGTGGTAAAGCGTAGAGAAGAGGAAGCTTAGTTTGAGAAGGGCAGTGACTCAGTATGACTCAGTAACTCCAAACTGAAACCGGATCGGTTTCGGCTCGGCTCAGAGTCCAGGTTTTAGAAATGAGCTCTCCATAAAGATGAAACCCTCAAATGCAATAATAACAATAACTAAAAAAACAACAACAAACAAACAAAAAAGAAACTAGATGTGTCTTAAACATCTGCTGTCGTAGGTCTAGTAGGCTACAAATGGTCACATGGTTTGGAAGCTATTGTGAAAAAAAAAATACTGGGTAGAGAAGATATCCCAAGTCACTCTGTGAAACACCTGACTGAAAGCCAAGTTTGCTGTGGTAGCAAAATGATGTGCATATGAATTCAAATTCAAAAATGTTTAATTAATCCCAGAAGGACAGACGGATTGGTGCAGCGCCTGCAGCTATGCAGTCAATGTACCGAACCGTCGTGGTGAAGAAGGAGCCGAGTCACAAGGCGAAGTTCTAGATTTACCGGACAATCTACACTCCCACCCTCACCAATGTCCATGACTATGGGTAATGACCAAAAGAACAAGATCAGGGATACAACCGGCCGAAATGAGTTTCCTCCGCAGGATGGCTGGGCGCTCCCGTAGGGACAGGGTGAGAAGCTCAGTCATCCGGGAGGAGCTGCTGCTCCTTCACATCAAGAGGAGTCGGCTGAGGTGGCTTGGACATCTGTGTAGAATGCCTCCCTAAAGACCTGTTCATACAAGACAATCAACCAATCACGCTCACATTCACACCTACGAGCAGTATGATGCATGCATGTTTTTGGACTGTGGGATGAAGCCGGAGTACCCTGAGGGAACCCACGCAAGCACGGGGAGAACATGCAAACTCCACACAAAAAGACCCACCAGGCCGGAAATCGAACCAGGAACCTTCTTGCTGTGAGGCAACAGTGCTGACCACTAAGCCACCGTGCTACCTCAGAGCTTCATTGTAGAGGTTTATGGCTGTGGGCAGGAAGGATCTCCAGTTTTGGTCTGAAGGATCTCCCGTAGCGTCTGTGCTGCAGCAGATCTGAAGAACCGCTGGCTGAAAACGCTCCACTGGGTTGTGAAGAGGCTGCTCAGGGTTTTCCATTGTTCATCTTCAGTTTATGACGTATCCTCCTTCTCTCAATCAGCTCCAGGACAGTCCCTGGAACTGAACCACTCTCCTTCATCGGTTTGTGCAGTTTCTTTAAGTCACCGGCTCTGATGCTGCTCCCCAACAGACTGCAGATGTGACTGAACTCTCCACAACAGACTCATGGACGATTTTAACATTTTGCTACAAACTCTGAAAACTTAAGAAGAACTCAAGAAGTCCTTTCTTTCTCTGTCCTTTCTTATAAACAGCATCAGTGTTGTATGTGTATGTATAATCCTTCACACCTCTACTTCCTCCCCCATGAAGGAAAAACTAGACTAAATTCAAATGTGTCCTCTATGAGGAGAAAAAAAGACAAACCTGATGCAGTGTGTCACAGAATATAAAAAACAAGCAGAAAAACCTGCTCTAAATAAACAAGGGACTGAACTTGGCATAAAGACAACATCCCACTACCATTTAGTGTCTACAACTGATGATTAGTGCAGCAGTTCCAGCTGTGGCAGGTGAATCTAGACCTCCTGATGAAAAAGCAGATGTGGAAGAATCTCACATTTCCACAGCAGAAGCACAAACATGATGATTTTGAATCCCCTATGAAGTTTTTTTTTCATGAAACACATACAACAGCTTCATATCTCAATGAATCCTCAAATCACCTCTGCGACTGAAACTTGTCCCACATGTTTCACAAAAATAACGATTTTTACCGCTGTGGGTCTTCATGTGGGTTTCAAACTGCCTTTCTGACTGAAACCCTTGCCACATGTTTCACAAGAGTTGGCATTTGACCTACCTGTGTGATTCTCCCCCGTGTAGGTGTTCATGTGTGCAGTCAGACAGGTGTGCTTCTCCTGCATGTTTCACCAGAATACAACTTGGAAACTCAAGACCACAAGGAAACCTGCAGTCAGAGAGGGAAGCGCTCTGTTTGAGATTATGTGAAACTATGAGTTCTTAAAAGTAAGAAACAACGATGCCCTGAAAAGGTTAAATGTATAAAAAAAAGATAAACTCCATCCTAGATTTTAAAGTAAAAGCAGAGGAGCTGAGATTTACTGTCATCTAGTGGTCACAATAAAGAAGCAACCATCTCTGACGCCATCCATCTGCTTGCAGCAGTATTAAGACTCAACCATCTGGAGTTTATCCTCTCAGACTCAAAACAAACAACTTTGTCAACACTCAAAGCCCTCGTTCTTCATCAGTGACTTCTATCACAGATGGAAAAAGACACACCAGTGCTGAAGTCGTGTTTTCTGACATCTCCGATCCAAATTCAGTTTTCCAGTCTCACGTTTGCTTCTTCGATCATGTACGAACAAGTTCTTAAACTGTGGCTTTTTTAGCCGTAAGTAATCAGCGTGATCCTGCATTTATCAAACACGTTTCCTTAAGCGTCTCACATCACCAACAACCACGGGTTCCTGGCTGTTTGTCTTCCCCATCACCATCTGAACTGTGCTCTTGTCTTTCAAGCGTTTTATGGCAGACACACAAATAGAAGTATACAAATGCAAATGTTTATGTAACCTCCTTTTCTGTATGCCGGACGGTAAGGTTGTGTATGCATTTCCTGTTGTAGCCAGTTGACGATCTCAAATCCTTTTCAATTTTGCATTAAGTCGACTGTGGCTGCAAAAACAGCACGGAGAATTACAAGCCATTGTCATAGTTACATCTATGATATGTTTTCACCTTATAAAACTTCTGTTGGAATAAGTGACATCATTTAAATTAAATTAAATAGAGGCACAACTGTGTATTTTATACACAGGTGTTTTATTTTATTTACATGGCATCATGGGGAAATAGAAGAGAAATCAATCAAGACATCAGGAAAAGAACGATGGAACTTCACAAGCCTGGTTCATCCTTTGGTATTATTTCCAGATGCCTGAAAGTCCCACGTTTCCCTGGTCAAACAAAAATATCCAAGGAGATTCTGTGTCTTAGAGACTAACAAGGTTTGGTGTATAATGTGCAAATGATCCTCTCAACAACAATCAAAGATTGTAAAGAAGCTGGCTGAAACCAAGAAGGCAGGTAGAGCCAGATAAAACATTAAAAAGTGGGTATGGATATGTCATCCAAATTGACAATGATCCCAAGCATGACCCCAAAATCAGTTAGGAAGTGTTTTAATGACAATAAAGGGAAGTTAATGAAGTGGCCATTAAGCCGCCCAGACCTCTGAAAAGAGCTCAAATGTCAGGAGGAATGGACCAACGTTCCAGTATGATATTGTGAGAAGCTTGTAAAGGATTACCCAAAACATCTGAGTCCCATTGGACGTTCTGAAGGAACTGCAGTGTTTGTTGTGCTATCTGCTATCTCTACTGATGTCGAGTACTGGTCAACAGTTTCAGGCCAACCGAAGCTTATGACTTTATTAAACTTTTACTGAATACATATTTATTTTACAGTCTTTCTAAGTTACAAACTGAAATCCCAGACACCCGACTCTCCTAAACCTAAATATAAAGGAATGCTAATTAACAACATGTAGTAAACATCTGCATGGACCAGGCGGCTTTTAAAAGGATTCAATCTGCACTTGGTTCTGATGAGGTTCTCACTAAATATTCCCTTTTGGGTCATTTTTTCTGAACATTGTATGGTTTTACTTTTTATTTTTATTCATTTGTTTACATAATATTTTGAAGTCAACTGCTTTAAGTTCTTCTATGGCCGATATTAAAAAATAGATAGTAAATAAATGAACAGGCCAAACAATGAATGTCTACCACTGTATTATCACTGTGTTTTCTGTTTCTGTCTTCAACAGTCAGTTCAGTTTTGCAAACAAACGACGACCAGTGTCTGGTCTTCCAGCCCGTAACTATGTGATGCGTGTGATGTCATGTGTTTCTTTACTGTTGTGTAAATCATTTATTGTCCAGCTGGACTGACGGTGGTTCCAGTGTGACGCTGGCATGCTGGAAATACAACACACTCTAAATATTAGTACACACACTTGTTCTGTATTTCTGAGGAGCAGTATATCAAATCATGTGACGGCACTTTTACTGGTTCTAGGTTTGGAACAGTCTCTCAGAGGTCTGCTTGTGGTTTCAGGGTCAGTTTCAGGGTTCAGGTTTAAGTAGCAGAGACCCACAGACGCATTGGAATGGACGACTGTCCTCGTAAATATAGATGCACTCATGTTTGTCTGTGTGTGACAGTTGTCTGACGACACATGCTTGACATTTCAACCCTCTTGGGGCGTGATGTGATGCTGTTGCAGGGTGACAAACACACATTCCCCTGTCTTTGCTTCCATCTCTGTGAGGACTCACTGACAGGACGCATTCTCTGACCTCTTACATCATGTTTATGTTTGTGACGCCGCCGTGGCCTCCAGCGCAACTGACGCTTTCATGCTCTGTTCTCTGTAACGCAGAGAATAAATACCCCCAAAGAGGCAGGCAGACGACGGATGAACACGAGTGCTGCTAAAATGCAGAGGAAGGCTTTTATCTGTTTTAAGCTTCTAAGCGTGCGCTTGTCTTGAACGTCAGAAAGGCCATTAAAACATTTGTTCAGGCTCATCTTTTTAGCACATCTTGTAAAAGTTACTACTTGGAAAGCTATTCATGACAATTCTTTTCAAAGTCATATTTAAAGATGTAATATTATTTAGTGAATGACCTTCTCTCCTGTGAATGACCTTCTCTCCTGTTTATACACTTTCTGTATATTATATATATTGCTGTAGCTGTATATTATATATATTTATATATAGCTGTATATTATATATATTTCTATATATATATATATATATATATAGATATATATGTGACTTATTTAACAAAATTCAGATGAAAGAAAAGGCACTTGCAGGAAGAGAGAGCCCAAGAGATAAGATCCTGGTTCAAGAAGTTACTGAATATGACAATTAGGGGTTTGAGAGGCACTTTACCATGTTAGTAATAATAATAAAGATGCAAAGGTGCAACTCAACAGGCTAGAAGAAGCTGTAAAAATATAAAGATCTGGAGTTGGATTTCTGAGAACATTGTCATTGCCAAACAAGGCCTACAAACTACAAGCTGTCTTGGCTACCTCCACTGTCAGCACATCTGTTTGATTTCCCATCATTCCTCCTTACTTTAAAAACAGAGCATTGATCCACAGCGATAAAAATGAGCAGCTCTTTAAATAATTTTCCCTCTACAGTACTGACATATCATGTCCAGTCCTCCAGTAAGTTTAAACACAACATACACAAATGGAGGGAATTGTCAGTGCAGGCAGTTTATTCAACATAGCCGTCCAAGCTTACTGTAAAGTGCAGGTTGTTCATTGATGGTTTTAACTGTCTGTAAAAGTAATTTTACATGCTAATCATCCCTGGTGAGCAACATTGCATGCATGCAAAATTGGAAAGAGATTGCCCTTGTTAAACTTTACAGGAACCACAGAACGAGCTGAAGACACGACACTGGCTGCAGACCTCTCATCACCTGTTAGTACTGGATCGCAGGGCTGTGTGTGTGTGCTTCATGCCAGCAGGTGATCTTTGATACCGCTGAGTGATCCAGCCAAGTTTGGGTCAGAGTCGGGACGTGAATGAAGCAGCACATGTGGGAATGATGAGAATAACTGCAGGAAATAAATGAAATGAAAACCAACATGAAACATGTGACTGTGTGTGTGTGTGTGTGTGTGTGTGTGTGTGTGTGTGTGTGTGTGTGTGTGTGTGTGTGTGTGTGTGTGTGTGTGTGTGTGTGTAGCCCATAAAAGTGTGCCCTATGTGGAAACTGAAAGCGATCCGACTTTTAATCGCTGACATGACGACACCTTTTTACATTCATGTGTACTGTATATTTACTCTGTGAGGACCTGTCTTACATTTAAACTTTGAGGACACATTTCAAAAGGATGTTAACTCAGACCCTGATGTTTTATTCATAACTGGAACAAAATACTTTAAATAATGTCTTTTTTTTTTTTGTTAGGTATTACCTACCCATGGGGCCTTGTTTTTATATTCCTGCTGGAAAATGACAAGCCTAAATTAAAACTAGAAAAGGCTGCATTCCCCTCTAAATGCAGGGTTGAATGCTGAGATGCTGAATGGGAGCTGACTTTATACAAATCTAGAGAAAATGGTAAAACATAGCTCAGACATTTGAAAACTTGGAAGAAAGAAGAAAAAAGGGTAGTTGAAGACAAGAGGAGGCACTGAAAAGGGGAATTTTTGTTGAAGAGAAGATGAGCTGAAGAGAATATAATAGCAAGAGAATAAGATCAGCTGAAAAAAAGATCAGCTGAAGCCAGGACGATGAGCTGAAGACAAGAAGTTGACCTCAAAAGAGGAATATCAGCTGAAGAGGAGAATGAGAGCTGAAGACAGGAAGATGGGCTAAAAAGAAGAAGAAGAACCATAAGGCAGGGAGATCAGTTGAAAAGAAGTAGCTGAGCTGAAGAGAATTTAAACTGAAGAAAGGAAGATCAACTGAAGAAAAGAACTATGTTTTCAAGAGAGGAGGATCAGTTGAAGTATATAGCCAAAACTATTAGAATGATCAAATTTAGCAGAATTAAGATTGTGGCTGAAAGCCATAAAACGAAGGTGTGATAGCTAAAGTAGTGCTGACCTTAAATAAAATTGCATGAAATAAGTGAAAAACCTCTTGAATTACTAAAGAACTTGACATTCATCTAAATACAAATTAAGAGGAAGACAAGGAGGAAGAAGGGGAAAGGTAGAGAAGCAGAAAAGGAATGATCTTAGTAGAAGGAAGAAGAGGAAGGCTAGACAGAAAGACATGAAGGAAGACATACAGACAGAAGTGCAGGGAGGGCGACATACAAGCAGACGGATAAATGTAGAAAGACATACCGTGTATATGGGGTTAAAATTAGACCATTTTTTTGTGTCTCTTTTAATTGTTACCTGAAACCAAAACTCATTATGAGAATCAGTTATTTGTGTTTACGTGTGTCTGTGTTTGAGTGTGAGTCTCTCAGGGATTAACAGCTGTTGTATTTACACACAGTGATTGACAGAGTCAGTCAAGATGCACAAGTGAGCGGAGACACGAGAAGGGTGGTCTTTTATTTTTGGACTGTCCATCTGCTCTTCTGTCTATTCATCATCTTTTCTTATGGCATCCCTCCATTATCTTTCAGTATGCCATTCCGTCATCCCCTCATCTTATCCCACTATCCATCTCTACATCATCCTTCTTCTGACAAAACTCAGTCAATCTCTAAATTAATATAATTGTATGAAGGTTTTATTATGGAAAGCTTACTTAAAACCTATTAAGCCTTATCTGGAGGTACGTTGTATTGCCCCATAACCATTTTCATTTGTAATTTAGAAGCCTTCAGAATACCTTATTTTATCATTCTTTTATTATTCTTTATGATTTAAAGAATTGATGTATTATCTTATTAACTGTAAACATGTAGCTGAATTAGTGTAAAAATAAAAGAGAATTGTCATAATTGTCAAAAAAGTGACTCAGCAATTTTGAGGTGTAAAACAAATGGTCACTGTGCGGAAACAGAAAGAGATATCAACAAAATTCTCACAGCATTAGTGACAGATGTCTTTTCTGAACACAGTTATGTAATTATAAGGAGGCTGGGCGGTTGATCGGTGACTCTAGGTGAAAGTATGCTGAACTATTGAGCTCTCAAAGACAACAAAGTTTTTCAAGGTTGTCTGAAGGCTCTACAATTGAAATGCATCCATTTTCTATACCCCCTTTATTCTTTGTAGGGTCTGCTGGATCCTATCCCAGCTCATTACAGGCCAGCAGCAGGGGTCCACGCTGGACAGGTTGCCAGTCCATCACAGGCCCACATACAAAGACAAACAACCGTGCACGCTTACACCTACGAGCAATTTAGAAGCATCAATCAACCTAACGCACATGTTTTGGACTGCTAAACACCAAGCCACCACACTGCCCCAATTGAAATTCATTAAACTCTGGATCTTTCACAAAACGTAAAGTATGAAGTTTCAAATACTATAAAACATTTTCAGAAGCTGAATCAATTGGTAGGAGTTTATTGTCTTGGAAATCTTGGAATATCTTAAAAAGTTAAAGGATTTGAAGGACCAAACGTCATAGCAGCAACAACCTGAAGAAGCAGAAAGTTTTGATATCTGATTGGTTGCAATAGCTCAAAACATGTGGAACAAATACCATCACCAATATAATCAATCATCAATAGGTTGAATTCTGACTCAGCATTCAACATATATAGTATATCTCAGCAAGCAAAAGGTGTGTTTGAATAAACACAAAAGAGGGATTACAGCAAAAGTGTCAAATATATGGATATATAATCCTTCAACATAAATGATAAGAGGATACAGACACATGCACATCTTTTTGGATTCACATTTAAAACCTAGTGATTTGATTTCATTACCATTCATTACCATTCTTGTCAGTATGTACATCGTGCACAAGACAGACAGTGTTTAGATACGTTTTTTTTTTTTAAGAATTACTTTCCAAATAGACCATTTTGACATGTTTACACATAGTTGTGCTACTGAGGTATTTTTATTAAAAAGAACAAAATAATGTTTTTCATTGTCATGTTAGTTGTCATGAAGGACCACAGATACTCAGAGGGTCTGACAGGACACGGGTGGGAACAATCACAAGAGAATGGAAAGAGCTATTTACAAGGCTGAACGTATGTTTATCTTTGCAGCAAAGACATTTTAACCTTGGGGGGAGTGGAAAGTGACCCTTGTTTGGAACCAACCTCTAGTGGTCATTCAAAATTATAACTTACATTTAATTCATTTCACTTTAGGGATTAGTAAAATATTTTTAAATTGAATAGAATTAAATTGAATTCTAGGAATAGTATAATTTAAACATCTACATTGGCTTCAAACAGAAAAAACATTTCAAAATCAGCCAGAGTCTGAATTGAACACCAGACCCTCAAACTCACCAGATATCAGTCTGGTGGGACTATGATGGCAGCCGTGGTAGGACAGGTTATGAATATAACTGGACAAACGTTTATTGACTTGCGTAGCATGACAATGACTGATGAAGAAGTGATGATTGGCTGAACCAACTGCCCAAACCCATCCACAGTTGTCATGGATGTGAGGTTAATGGAAATTGACTCGCTTTTGAAGCTAGTCTCCATTGGTCTGTAATAAACGGCAACTTCTGTTATTTCTGTGTTGTCTTCAACCAGGAAATTAGATGGTTGCCGCTTGGAAACAAGAGACCCTGCTTATAAAAAAGTCCACCTACAATCCATGAGACCAAAACATCTGCTGCTAATGTCTCAGTACCGGACAACCCAGGACAGGCCCAGATAGAAACGTTCTTGTGTTATTATACAGTTTGTCACCCATCGAGTAATAGAGTTCTCTGTTCTCAGGTTTACTCGTAGTTCCTAGAAAATGTAGATCTGGAGCGGGTCTTCTGTTATCAGGAACCATCACTATGGAACCAACTTCCAGTTTGGTGAAGGAGGCTGACACCACCTCCACCTTTAAAACCAAACTTCAACAGTTTGTGTTCAGTAAAACATCTAGTTGGTGTAAACTTTAGTGTGTCAGGACCAGTAGTCACAGCTGCAGCTGCAGGACCAGACTGGAGCAGCTGGTCTTCAACACAGCTTCATCTGGATCTGCTGCTGTAGACCTGCTGCAGGGGGACCCCAACATGATCCATGACTGGTGCTCCTCAGTGGTCAGACAAGTCCCGTTGTCCTGGCAACTGCCAAACCCAGCCTTGTCCATCCGATTGCCAGATGGAGAAGTTTAACATAACAGGATATATGTGTTATGTGTATTGCTATGTGTGTGCATGTGTGTAGGTAGGTATATATAGGTGTGTGCACATTGGGTATAGATTTATTTTATAGATTTGTTTATTTTGCGTACATACATTTCTAACAGATCCATTTTTTTATATAGATATATTTTCAGTAGCACGGTGCCTTAGTGGTTAGCACTGTTGCCTCATGTTCTCCCCGTGCTTGCGTGGGTTGTCTCCGGGTACTCCGGCTTCCTCCCGCAGTCCAAAAACATGCAGGGTATGGCTAATTGATATGTCCAGATTTCCCATAGGTGTGAGTGTGATCGGTGTCTGTCTTTGTATGTGGCCCTGTGATGGACTGGCGACCTGTCCAGGTGGACCCCTGCCTTTCACCTACTATGTGTCGGGATAGGCTCCGATGGACCCGACAGACCCCCGTGACCCGGAGACGGAGTAAGCAAGAATAGATAATGGATGGATATATTTTCATGGGGTTCTACATGTTCAAATGTGTGTGCGCATGTGTTTATATGTATATTTACTTACATATTTATTATTTATTACTTATTTAATAAACATGTTATTCAATGGTTTTGACATGTCTGGAATGAATCAATAAATAAACAAAGAAGCTTCATTCGTCACTCCAGAGAAGGCGTCCCCATCGATCCAGAGTCCAGTGGCGGCGTGTTTTACACCACTGGATCTGATGCTTTGCATTGCTCTTGGTGATGTTTGTCTTGGATGCAGCTGCTCGGACATGGAAACCCATCCATGAAGCTCTCTGAGCACTGTTCTGGAGCTGATCTGAAGACCACATGAAGTTTGGAGGTCTGTGGTGATTGATAGTGCATGTCAGTGGAGCTGTGTTGACAGTATGTCTGAAACTGCTACAGTAGAGAAACATCCAGAAGGTGTCTTCAGACAGATAATTATAAACTTCACTGACCAATAAGTCTTTTCATCCTGTCTGCTGTTCACCAACATCTGTCACCCACTCTGCTCGCATGAACCCCAGTTTGACACTGGGACAATGTTTGTGCAACACTTGATAAGATGTACTGTCGGGGTGGCTGTCTGCTTCACTGGTCACATGTGAAACATCCATCTCTGGGGTGTGTGTGTGTGTGTGTGTGCGTGAGTGTGTGTGTGTGTGTGTGTGTGGGGGGGGGGGGGGTGACCACACACTCAGAAACTCAGTCAAAGTGTCGTCACATTGCGAAGCTGTTGGACGATCAGCTGTCAGCTGAGGAGGAAGGTTTGTCTTTTCTCTTTGTTTTCAGACAGAAAATCGTTCAAGTACGAAATATTTTCATACTATATATATATATATATATATATAGTGTGTGTATATATGTGTATATATATGAATATATATGAACATGTATATGAACATATATACACAGTCTTCAGCATATAAGATTAACGCTATGATCAATAACTTCAGTGTCACTTTAGTGCTGGTGTAAACTGTTAATGATAAGGTTTTATCCAGTGCAGTGGTGGACTCCAAGCTTCCGAAATAACTCATGATCGTTTATGAATATTTTATCAAGGTTAGTTTAATAGTCATAATTTCTTTGATTAAGGTTCTTTCTTTTTCCTTTGTTAAGAACACATTTTTAAAACAACCAAATTTCTGTATTTGCTTTAAAAAACCCTGACATGACAGCCGTTTATTCAAACATTTAAGACTGTGAAACCAAGTGCAAATGAAACTTTGCTGAAATTGGATGAAACAGCTGTCTGTTCAGTCACCGCAGCTGTGCAGCGTTTGGGTGGCGCGATGACTTTCATGTGACATGAATAGTAGCCTGAAGAATTTATTTTTGGACTCTTGATATCAAGGATTTGCAATGATTTAATTAGGGAATTGCAGTTTTTGATCAAATAAGAATAAATTATTTACCGATCATTTAAAATAACACACAGTGTTTGGTTGTTTTTTGTTTAATGTAAATATATGTATAATTTTTCTCTGAAATAAAGCGAGAACACTGGACTGATCTGTAGGTTTCACTGTCATTGATTATAGTCGCAGCTGACTGAACATAAATCAATCTATGCTGAATTGCTGCTCACTCACATTAATGTGTGCATGAGCACGTTTCCTGCTTGTACATGCGCATCATCATACGTATTTACATTTAGGAGGCTCGCTGGTCGGATACTGGCCTCTCACATCTATGAAGTTATGGATTATGCTGCCTTGTTAAGTTATTGCCACATGGAGCCTCCACATCTACACTCGATACCTACATTGCGTACTCGTCCATAGACGACTGACCCCTCAGTCTGCTTCGGTTGGCCAGTCTGAGGACTCGGTGCTGTGCTAAAGCACGCTGGTCTCTGGCATGGCTGAAATTGCTATGCTTGGACATGGCCCGGTTACCTGTGTGCATATCAATGACCGAAACACAAAACCTTCTATGTGAAAAATGCACACTCCTGAGAGAACAAAAAACACATGTTTTCTCAAACAATTATGTTTTTTAATAGATACTCAATAAATGTTACGCTGTTTTTGGCCAGTGGTGGCCTACATGCTATGTGTTAACAAGTCTGACCAGGTGCCAACAAGTTGCAAAGTGGAGATTAGAAGATTTCCCTCCATTTATTGATCATTTTGCAGATAGGAGCTGCCATCGATAAGTCTCTTGAGGACGTGACAGTTCCTTACAATAATTATTTCAGCATAATCCAGAAACTCCAAAGTGTAAGAGGGCTGTATCTAACCAGAAACTGAAAAGATACAATCTGTGTTGCCATTTTTCTTTCTCTGATGTTTTCCGTCGTGTGGGCTCTCCGCGGCAGTACCACCGCCCTGCATGCTTTAGATGCTTCCCTGCTCCAGCACGCCTCACTCAAAATAGGAGGTCATTGACAGATTTGCAGACCTTGATGCCAAGCAAATGATGTGATACATTTATTTTATTGGTGAAGGAAAACAGCTAAGACATGCAGGGCAGCGTTACTTGAGGACTAGGCCTGAGAGACACTGCGCTAACGGATGGTTTCCACTATACGTGATGAGTCCCTCACATTGCACTGATCCTGTTCATTTTCCATGAAAAGCAAGGAGGCATGGTCCATTCAAGGAATCTTGGAAATGTAAAAGTGTCCAAAGCAAAAGTGTCATCCAGTCACAGCAGACATTGTTTGCTGCGTCAATCCACTCCCTCTTATTCTCCTTAGGGCCCTTATGCTGCTGGTAGCAGAACAACAGAAACCTAGTTACATTTTAAAAACTTACAGCAGAGGTTCTACAAAACTAACTCGGTCGTGGACACACTGTGGACACACTGTGAGTGTGAGCCAACACGAGATCAGGAGGGAGAGTCAGTCATGCCTGGACGGGTGTGAGTGGGTCCAGAGACCAGGGATCATACCGTCCTTGACCACGCAGAGCACTTGGTCATGATATGGGCCGTCTCACGAGGACCCTGAGGTGCTTCATCTCTCCCTAATCTGAAAACAGATGCCATTCAGTACAATAATCATATTAGTTTTTTTGTTTTGAGTATGGTTTGTCATAACTGTGACTTTTTACTACTTTTTAATACAAAATAAAACAGCAGAGTAAACATGCTCCAAGATCATGATTTATTTATTTGGAGTCAGCGGTTGCAATCTGACAGTTTGGGGGAACTCCTGAGGGTGAAACACATTACATTTGTACGTTGACAATGAAGTTATAATAGTACAAGAATCAAGTTGTACAATAAAAAGACAAAGGGTGTAATATTTTATGAAAATGACATTCTAATTGAACAATGACAAGGTTGTAAGTTTAGTGTAAAGCTGTATATTTGTACAAGAACAGAACTGTGGTATTTGTTCCCAGTGAGACGTATAACGTATCATTAATCATTAATCATTAATCATTATCGTTGGTGTGTCATGCTTCAGTTAAAGATTCACATTGACGACATTCTTCAGCTGGGAGGCATGAAACTGTTCGTAAATCTTGTTATGGATGATGTTGCTTTGTGTCACCACTCTTATCTTGCAAATTATAACTGTATTCTTGTAAATTTGCAACTTAATTTTACATTTTTATTTTAGTCACTCAAATTTCGCAAGAAGGGCTTTGAAAGCTTTGTTTATGGCTAAAACTCTTGAGTTTTGGTGTCAAGGCTCTGGCGGCATCAATCCCTACTCGTTAGTTTACAAACAGATATGGGGGGACGGTGATCAGAACATGCATGACCTGAGACTTTACTGGCTGGAGCTGTTCCCTTTGCTGCTCCCTGGAGGCTGAGGGACAGCAGTAAACTTTGTTTTACACTAGATCTGTGAATCGAAAAGTTGTTTCTACAATGCCGAGAATTCCTCTTGGGGTTTAAATGTGTTGCAGATGAACCTGGCTCTGGTACACGATCGGCTGCAGATTAAGTCATTCTGGGAGGGCAGGATCAACACGGAGTGTCAACATGCTGAGAACGAAGAGCAGCGGATGAACAAGAGCGCCCTCAAAAAGTCAGTAAAATCTAACAGCTGCTGATCCTGTTTAGGTTTGTAAATTCCTGGACTGCACTCTAGTCTGATGGAGCAGAAACTGAGACATCCACAACACACAGACACACAATCTACACACATATATACACACAGATACATGCCCCAATAAATAAAAGTAAGAGAAAGATTATATGGCTCTATCCTCAGAATCAGTGTCACCTGGCTTTCAACACGCCAAGAGGGGGATGGAGATGACGATGGAGGTTGTGTGTCGAAAAGAAAAAATCTCAGTGTTAAAAGTGGAATCCCATGTTTCTGTAACAGTTGTATAAAACAATCTAGTCGGTTGTGTGATAACTACTAACTCAGAAATGAGTTAGTAGTGGAGCAGGGAAGCATCCAGTAATCAGTGAGGACAAGTTTCACGTGCACGCTGAAAAAAACCTGAGAGCAGAGGGGAGGGGGCTGAGATTGCTGGGAGAGAGGTTTGTGTGAACAGCCCTGGATTCGGGAGCAGAACAAAAGTTCTGACGACAAAAATAACCTTTCTGTACGCAAGCAGGGACTTTTTAAGTTTGAGCACAGAGTCTTGAGAGTGCAGTATCTGAACGTGAAAACACAGTCTAATGCTGTCACATGTATAAAGTAGGCACTTGATTAAAGACAGTAATATACCCCCATATCTATGACCTCCAAAAATAATCTGAAAAGTGGATGTGGACTACAGCACACGTTCCCACTTTGTCCCAGTCCATCTCAGATATTGTTGTATATTGCTTTTGCTTTGCACTGTGAAGTTTTAACTTGTTCTTGTAGATGAACTGTGTTAACTGACAGAGGTTTTCTTGGTATATCTTGGTCTGCTGAAGCATCCAGAGTTCCTCTCACTGGAACTAAGGTTCCAAGCCCAGCTCCTGAAGAACAACCCCACACCATAATCCCCCCTCCAGCAAACTTTACTCTTGGAACAATGCAGTCAGGCAAGTACCGTTGTCCTGGCAACCACTAAATCCAGACTGCTCTTAGATTGACAGATGGAGAAGCTCCATTTGTCACTCCAGAGAAGGCGTCTCCACTGCTCCAGAGTCCAGTGGCGGCATGTTTTACACCACTGCTTTTTTTTACACTTGGTGATGTTTGTCTTGGATGCAGCTCTTCTGCTATGATGCTATGCTTTTACAGAGGACGTGGTATGTAGTTTACATTGTTTGGCTTTATCTGGCGACAAGACAATTACCTCAAATAAGCTTTGGCTCAGAAGGGACGACGGGATATCTGGATCTTGTTAACACATGACCTCTTGTCATGACAAAGCTTAAACCAATATTTGTGGATGGCATGGTAAACTGTGTTCTTATTCAGAGACCTTTGGTATTCCTGAGTCCATGCAGTGATTTCCGTCGCAGGATCATGTCTGTTTTCAATGTAGCGCTGCCTGAGAGCCCGGAGGTCACAGGCATTCAATGCTGGGTTTTGGCACTGTTTTCCAAACACAAAGACCAGTTTTTTGGGTCTATTGACAAAATATTATGTACTACACTTTAGTTCAGTTGCGGTAATTACTCGTAGATGTCCCTAAGTGCGACTCATTTGTACGCATCACATACATCTCCACCGTTTTGTTGTCCATTTCCTAACTTTTCTTAGTCACGTTGGTGCCATCATATTCAAAGTTGACTAATATTCTTTATCAAAACATGTTAACATGTTAAGTCACATTCAAAATCAAAAGGTATTGCATGCATGGGATTCCCATTGTTGCTTTTCTTTTGTGGGCCTGGGCAGAAACAGTAAAAGTTGTAGCAATACTGCACTGATTTTTGGAGAAAATAAAAAGAATTGAAATTGAATTAACCTGAGTGCCAGTAACAACATAAAAGTAATCTGACATAAGAACTACAGATACTGTCTGACCATCTTTTAATTCTCAGAAACAACGCTAGAAATATTTTCCATGTTTAAAATGTTCTCGCCTTGTTTTTATAATTACTGCAACTGGTCCATTGTAACCAGCAGCTGTTTCAAGGGCGACAGCTCAATAAACACCAGATTTCTGGACAGCTCGTCCTGCCAGATTCATACCACACGGAGAGTTCTTTCCTGAGCTACTGATCCGACCAGGTCTTTGAATGAGGAATCTGTTACCACATCCAAGATGAATGCGGCTTCATTTGTGGTAGACATGTGAGCGTATGGCAAATAGACACATCTAAAAACAGACTGTCATTACAAACAGCCTCGTCTCTCAGCGGGCTGCAGAACATACCAGGACCGACACACACACGCACACACACACACACATGCACACACACTCGACCCTTACCGACAGTCTGGATGTTAAAGGTCTCAGAAATGACGACCACTAATGAGCAGATATTTCAGCTGGACTGCAGCCTGATCTGATCTCGTCAGCTCACACATGACGGATGAATAAACCACTGTTCATGGAGAAGGTTCTGGGAGGCTGAGATAATTGATCCACTTTATCTTTATGTTAGACATTTAATGGGACATCTTCTCTGATGCTATAATGTCTCATGCAGAATAAAATTCTTTAAAACTCTTTTGGCAGATTTTTAGCACTGATTCATTGCAACAACCGATCAAGAACAATTTGTTTACAACAAATATGCAAAGCTTTTTTTTTTGTTATTATTTGTTTTAATTCAAATTAAAGAATTAAGTAAAAAAATGGAAAACCGAATATCCGCCTTATACAGACTTTGATGTTTAACAAAGAATAAATGCAACTACTATTGAAGGGAGTTACGCTGGTTACTCAACCAATTCAGGGGTTCTATCATGAAGCGCTGCACACACTCATGTTCACCTCAGGGGACAGTTGTTAAAGGTTGACAACATTTTAATCATCATAGTGATGTTCAGGGTAGCCTCAGCTGTGAATTAGTGCGTGAAAACTAATGCAGTATCCTAAAATACTGTGGACGGTTACAACAGTCATTTTCATAACAGAAACAGGCAGACTAAAACAATAATAAATAGATGTTTTAATCATCTAAACTGGGACTCTGGTAGTCATGTGACACTTCCACAGAGTAGTGGGCAGGACCAGATCAGCCGCTGAGGATGGCAGCCTTTCAAGATGAGGCCAACCTTGCTCACTGTGTCTTTACAGGAAATACAACATGGAAAGATGTATGGAAGCAAATAGCACTTTGCTTCATGGAAATCTAAAGCTGTTTTTGTTCTCATAATGAAAGAGGGATAAGGCAACACTGCTCCCACCCTCAACTTCTGTCTGTTTAGGTTGCTCTGTATTTATTCAGAATTTATAAAAATAATAAGAATATTATAGACAGGCTCATTTGGAAAAAATGCAAATGAAAAACTAATGGGGCAGTCAAACTTTTGTAATGTCTTTTCTCACATCATTTAAACGGTGTTCTGACGTTGAGTCTACCCCGTAGATGTTTTAAGGTGCACAGCAGCTTGGCGTCATTAAACACTTACCCTTTTCTTGCTCAGCAGGGCCTTTGTAGTGTGTGCAAAGTGTAGTTTGGCATCGTTCTTCTAGACCACGTCCTCAGGAGCGACGTGGTCTAGACTGAATCACATTGCCCTCTACAACATGAGTACATCGTCTCTAATGTAAAGGGGCAGCAGTCACCTTTGCCAACCGTCTTACTTCCAGATGGAGGCTCATGAGGAAGTAAGAATCGCTGCAGTTCCTCAGCTGGCCCCTAGAGTCTGCCTCTAAAAACGAGTCCATCTCCTTTGAGTCCCATGTTAAAATGTCAACTTTAGAGCAGAAATAAACATATTTACATCCTGGTTAAAAAAAACAACAACAACAACAAACGGTTGATTTCATATCCATGACAACTCTGAGGGTCTGTTTTTTTGTTCCGCACCAGGAGAATTTATATTTAGTAATGCATTTACTTCTAATATGACTGATTGACAGTCGGCTCAGCCAGTGACTAGCGACTATCAGTCCTCATCCATGATCATCATGCCGCTGTGCTTATCAGAGCAACCAGCCACTTGTAGAAACACAGCGTCACCTACATGTGCTAGTAGCGTTTGATTTCACTGGCAAGAACGTGTTAAATGGTACATTCTGACCGCAGCTCTGGAGATATTTCTGCAGGGATCTGCTGAAGGTAGCCAAAGCTAACATTGATTGACATACGGTGGGCGTGTTCCCGTCAGCTTCCAGAGTGACATGGCTGCACCACGTACGAAGAAAAATGGGCTTCAACACTGGTCCTCAGAAACCCATGGGTCATGTGACCTAATGCTTTGTCCATTATTTTCTGCAGTCTGTGCTTTTGCACGCCGCCAACGGCTGCTCCTGGGGCGAACTGCAGGAAGGCCTCTAGCTCACCGGCAACCTGCCCTGGCAGCGGCTGCAACGGTCCACCACCGAAGCCAGGCCAGCGTACCAGCAGCGCTCAGTCTGAGCTTCCCATGTCCTCGGCGCATCTCGGCAGTGCTCATTACAAATGTTATTTTGGTAGTGACAACAGGAATTAGGACGATGGACAGATTTGATCAGACTATATGTAGGATAACGGGCATCACAGCTTAGCATGAGCTAGGCCAAGCTAAAACAGCTAACTTGTGGTAACTTAGGTCATTTAGAAAGAACATTTATTTTTTATGAGAGTATAGTACTAGAGTGTCTAAAGTGACTCAAATCTGGTATGACTGTTATTTTGTCCTTACTGCCCTGGTGACCAGTTCAGGCTTGCAGGATAATGTGACCCTGATTAGAGGAAAGAAGCACCTCAAACGTGGGTCCCACAATGCTGTAAAAACAATCCAAAAGAGGAACAAGCAAAGACTATATTTCTCCAGACGATCTGGGATATCGTCCATAGCTTTCCTGAGGAGCGGTTTTGAAGCCTCTGTTCTTCGTACAGCACTGCGCCATGTTGCAAACGTGTGGGAAAAAAGCCAAAAGATAAAAATTAAAGTCATGTTTAAATTAAAAAAAAGGCAGCTTGTCTTTGCATAACAGTTAGATTTCGGGGCGTTGTCATACAGTACACTCCCTAATAAAGCCTTCACCTCATGGTGTTACACCAGTGATTAACCCTATCCCGTCTAACTCCAGCCCTCTCCTCTCCTAACACCCTTTACCTCACGCCACCTCTGCAGCCTGCCACACCAAATCCCCTGCTATCCATTACTCTGCACCCTAATCCCCCTCCTATCAATACCGTGTATCTCCTAATCCCCCAACTATCTATTACCAATGACCCCAAGCTTCACAGCCATCCACTGTGGTCGTCTCTAACCCCGACTCTAGTCCCCACTAATTGTGAGCAATATGTGTGACCTGACCAGAGGCTGGAAAAATGTGTTGCTGAGAGACGAGATGAACAAGCTGGCAGCAGCGAGCGATAGAAGCTGGCAGAGAACACGGACACACATAGGCTGGATTTAGAGGTTATTTTCATACATTTATGGTGCTTATGCAGGCTTCAGTAAGTGTGTCTGTTCCTAAATGTGTAGGAGAAACTTTAACTATTTCAAATTACGTGCTATAAGGGGATGAGACAAAGTTCAAGACCCTGCTCAAAGAGGCTGAACATGTCAGCTTTGTGTCAAAGAAGCACCATGAAAAACTGTCATAAAAATGCAGATGGAAATCTGAGCGGGTCGGACCTGGTTACATTTATGTTCCACTTTCAACATGCCACATCACAGATCTGACCTGCTGGAAACGCAGACACCCGCAAGCAAGCTTAATTTGGTATATGAGCTGCTTTTCAGGGCAGTGACAAAGGTCGCCCTCTTAAAAAGGGAAGGTGTCATCCAAACTGCCCTCCTTCATGGTTTTCTGTATCATCATGAGGTTCTTTACTGATGAATGAGGATGGATGTGCGCAAATGTTAGTAAGCCAACATCGGACTGCAGCGACTTTTCCTGTTAGGCATTACTACTAGATATATGACTGATGAATATATGACTTTATTTTTTCCCTCTGTGATACTGTTAATCTAACATAAATGAAGAAAAAACAGAAAGAACTCTTAGGGGGCAATAATCAAATGCTTCCACGTAATTTCAAAGGCCAAGTTACAGTCAGATGCTGCTGAAGAACTGGGACTTCATGTATGAGAGGTTAGAGTATTCATACAGTAAGATAGAGTATACCTAAACCTGGAAAAGTATGTACGCAGATATTTTTTACAGATTTGAATCCACTTGCACACATTCCTTTTATACATCCAACAGATGTTGAATTCAGCGTATCACTTGGACCTCGTCTTCTTTGACAATAAAAACAACAATGAAAACAACAGAAAAATCACAAAAAAAGAAAAAAAATCCCAGAAAGTTAAGTTGATGTACTTGTATGGGAGGTAAAAGATTTAAAAAAAATTTATTTGGTGGTATTTCCTGCGGTGTAAGGAGTAAAAGAGTAAAAGAAAATGCACTGAGTGGGAATTGGACTCAAGCTCTAAACATGTAGAATCAGAACATCACACCACAGTCGAAAGAAAGAAAGAAAACATCTGCCCAACATGAAAGCTGAAGAAAACATCTGCCCAGAATAAAAGCTGATGAAAACAAAACAAAAGTGATGCACATCAGTGTTGCAGCCAGAGAACGAGGAGCCAAGGCGCTGGAACGAGTGGCCTTGAGATCCACTCAAGGTGCTTGGACAACTCAGGTAGCTTTCTGCACAGACACGCACACACACACACGCACGCACGCGCACGCCCGCGCGCACGCACACACACACGCACACACACGCACATACACGCACACACACACACGCACGCACGGGCACGCCCGCACGCACGCGCACGCACGCGCGCACGCACACACAAACACACACGCATGCGCGCGCGCACGCACACACACACGCACACACACACACACACACACACACAATTATTAGATCAATTTATTTTCAAGACCAAATTATTCCAGTAAATCGTTCCTATTATTCGTAGAAATGGGATTTTCCATTTCATGGGATATTTCCCGGCTGCTCCTCAGCTGGAGGGAAGCACGTTTGGTGTAAATGAGGAAATGAGGAGTAAATGACACATGGGCTAATGAATACCTGCACACCACAGATGTTTCACACCTTGAAACTAAATTTAGTTGTAAAAGAAAAATGACTATTAATGAAAAATGTGCATGAATGACATTTAAATGGCTACACCTGTGTAACATGTAAATAACGTGTTATTTTCCAGTTGACCCTGCACATTATCAATACGAAGAGAGAGGTACTTCATGTTTGCATGAAACAGAGAAGTGGTAAATTAACAAACTCCTTTTTTGTTTTTGTTTTTTTTATTAGTAGGCATTTTGCTTTATTCATTATTCTTTTGGTTTTATGTTTTGTTTTGTTTTTTTGTTTTTTGAAGCCAACAAAATCAGATCAATGTCATTTGGAATATTTTTCCCTGTTTTTCTTTTTTTAGTTTTTGGGTGGAATATTGGATTCAGCTCTTTAGTTTTTTTTTTGTCTTTTTCCCTTTTCTTTTCTTTGTTTGCTTTGCAGCAACTTCTGACACGTCTACTCTGAAAGATAGACGTGTATCGGGGCAAATATCTTTCACCGCGCCACCTTAGATCAGGCTATGGTCCCTTTTGGCGCCAGCTGATAACCACTGGTCTCACAGTTCGTACAGAGTTTGTGCTGCTGCAGATCTTCCAAGAAGTTTCTTACAAACCCCCAAAGATAAGTGCAGATGTTAAAATTTAGGTCAAGCTGTCCTAAAGGTCCCTGGAATTAGTTTTGAACAAGAAGACATCTGAGGAGTTTATGTAAATGCCCATTTGTTTCCCCGTCCATGTTTGTCTCTGCTGTGGTCAGAAGATTATCAGCAGCTGAAAGAACAAATGGATTAATCCAGAAAGCCCAACAGGAAGGTGATGAAGAGGGCAGCTGACAGTGGGGGTTCGGTTACAAACGCACATATGCATGTGTGCTTCTGTCTTTGTGACGAGGCGTCATCATAAACATGATGACGCCTGACCCTGACCAGCAACAGGACTCCAACCTGGTCCTTCAAACCAGCTCCATATCTACTGTTGTACCCTCCAAAAGCATTGCTATTGACGTATTTCTGCATGGATAGTGGTTACATTTCACATCACAGAAGTATTAATTTTATATCAATTACTGTTCATAACAACAAACATTTAAAGTGGGAACAGGACACCACAAAAAGTTCATGTTTCAGCCTCTGGTGTTAGACAAAGCTCATTCCCGAGGCTCGACAGTGGCTGTTTCTCATTGGGATGTCATAGTATTAAACATCCAATCAGATTTCTTCCCATCAGATATAAAAGTATGCCACAGGTTCTGTAACAGTCCTGCCTTTATACTGTAAAATAAAAAAAAAACAATGGATGAATGGATGAAGACCCATTTCAGGTTATGGGTCAATGAAACAAAAAATTACTGTCGCTTTTGACCGACCCTGGGATTATTCAAACTTGATTATTCAAACTTGCTGAGGACGTTGATAACGGCCACCCATTGGCTGAGCCCACTGTCAATCAATGACATTAGAAATACATTTTTTGCTTTATAGATACTCTTCTGGCGTCGGTCAGAAAAATTCAACCCCCTCGGAGTTGTAATGGATGTGAAATCAAACGATTGAGACCAAATTGGTTTTTGAACCAGGCTGTAAATATGTTTATTTCTGCTCTAAAGTTGGACATTTTAACAAGGGAGTCAGTGGAGGTTGACTCGTTTTTGGAGGCAACACGCGGGAAAGAGGCTTAACCATGTAAAGCACAAGCTGTTTACCAGTTCATTCTGTTTGTGCAATGATTTGTTTAAAATGTAAAGGAAAAACTAAAAGACTGCTAACATCGGTAAATGGATGGACTATCACAGTACAAGAGCAGAGGTTGAGTTACAAATCGTCTGTAAAGAAAAAGTAGTTACAAGTCGCGTTTTCGTGACACTTCTGCACAAAACAAAACCGAATATCTGAAAGTTTGCTGAAGGTAGCGCTGCCGGGAGTCGTGTTTCCATTGATTTTTTTTTTTTTTTATAGGCTTAATTCTTGTAACTGCTTGTATCTCATCCTTTAAGACACAACAATAAAGAAAATTTCAAGAAGAAAATGTACTAAAAAACCTTTCATCTTTAAAAAAATTCATGGGATTGCCGCTACCGCTGTTGAGAAAATATCCAGGAGAGGAAGGCAGCGGATGATCCTTGAAATGATTGTTCAGAGGTAAAGCTCTTATGTAATGTGTAATGATTAAGCAGTGTTACTGGACACCTACTTCGCATTAATGAGGCCAAAGTCAGCTGGAAACGAGATTTAGATGACTTTAGATTGACCAGCTACGTCCCATCCAGCACTGCCAGAGACGTGGAAATGCACAAAAAGCCTTTCCACTACACTTCTGCAAATAAAATAATAAATGAATTGCCTGGAAAACCACCTCCTGGAAGCGTAAAAAGATTTATTCAATATTTGGGAGTTTTTCTGAATTAATGCCGTTTCCATGGTTTGTGTGCATTCACAACAGCACTGCTAAAGATAACAATTGTTATTGTAAATTGTAGTGAAACCTTTAAGACAAAGAAGTCATCAGGTTGTAACCACTAGTTGTCCATTTAGCTTCAACAGACAGACAGGAAACATTTTCAACTTCTCCATTCACTCAAAGAACAAAACCAAAAATCTTTCTCTTATTGATGGTTTTGTAGAAATTATTGTTTTATTTTTTTTTGCAAATAAGCATGCTGTTTTCAAACTGAATATGTTTTCTGATGTTACCTTTGTCCCCCAACAGTGTTGGCCATAATTCAAAAATTCATTCAAATAAGTTGAAATTTCAAATATCTGACAAGATAAACCCGAGCAATAACACTCGATATGCAGAGGACCAGTGATCAAATCGGGACAGACACAGTCAGCTCATCTGACTGTGGTAACAGCCCAGCTGTCGCCAGGACACCAGATCTGCCTGCAGACATTAAACACATGACCTCACCACTGCTGCTGCTGCCCCGAGTGGACCAAACACTGAAAGGTTTCCTTTGTCCAGTCCAGCCGTCTTGTTTCCTCTGAGCGTTACCCTGACCCGGATGGTCACCAGTCTGTGAACCTCGGTCCTGAACTGCAGTCGCCTTCACATCAACACACTTTAAACTGAAAAAATGTCAGAATCTGAACTCAACGTCTAAAAATGTTTACTGTGCACGGCCTTAGAGGGTTTCTTTGCTCCTTGAATTTCCTCTAATAAAAGATTATTACATTACAGCCCAAACAATTATTTTTCTCTAAATCTAACCATGATTCCTAAACCTAACCTGGAATATTATAATACAAATCTCAAAACCATCAAGCGAAGAAGACTTTCCTCAGATGAGATGATGGATTTGGACGGTCTGGAATACAGCAGATTTCTATTAATAAAAACATTAAAACATTATTTTATTTGATTTTGTTGTTTTATTTGACTCCATAGGTCAAATTCATTACCATCTTTATGTTTATTGTCTTTAATATGGATTCCATATTTCAATTGTTTTGGATTCAAAGTCTTGCACTGGAGCATTTCCCACTTTTAAGGGCATTTGTCAACAATCCTTTTCTAATATGACACACAAGTCCATCCTGACTCTGTAACTGAGGACGAATCTCTGATTTGTCCTGCTCCAACCCCTCCTCTTCCATCATTCTCAGCTGTAATCATGAAAACTGCCGTACAACATACCAACTCAGTCCTCGTGTATGTGTTTTCAGGCTGAGGGAGGAGTGGCTGGTCCGCCTTGAGAACCGAAACAAGCACCTGAAGAACCTCAACGATAACTTCATCAAGAAGGTGAAGATGGAGAAGTCAGCTGACCAGACAGGAGCCGAGTAGCAGGGGCGAAGAAGCCACGCCCAAATTCCCTTTTTGTTATTTGCTTTTTCAAGAGAAATAAAATGGCCATTTGGCAAAAACACAGGAAGCCTGTCTGCAGTTTTAGTGTTTTATTTGGTAAATCTTTAAACAGAGAAACAAAAGACACATGCATGAGACACACAGCAGGGTTAAATAAGCTGGACTGATCCCCAGAGACGCTAAATGCGAGCCTCGGAGAGCTTCCAGCAGTGCTGCAGACTCTTTCAGACAGGATTTCCAGATGTGTGCTGCTGCTTTTTTCTGTCTGAACTTTATGTTTCACATTTAGCCAAACTGATTTCAGTAAAAGCAGCTGCTGTTTTTAACGTAAACATGTACTGACAGCTCCCACTGGATCTCTGCATTTCCACTGTGGACGTTAACTAACTCAGTTTTGGTATTTCATGCGGAAAGCTCAGATCGTGCAGTTTTAAACTCCTGTTTTAGCAAAAAATTAAGTAACACTGTTGGTCCCTCGACTCTGAAGGGTCAGTTTTATATTGCATAAATTACATTAGCAGCAGGGATTCATTGTGACAGTTGGAGGGAAGCTGACTGAAGTAGCTGCGCTGCAAATGTTTGACAAAGTCAAAATGATGACACCTGCTGGGCAACGTGAGGAACTGCAGGTGTGGCTAATGAGGAGCAGCTTTAGGGGGCAGAAAAAAACTGTGATTGGCTGAATGGCCCCTCCTCTAAAGTGCATATATAAAAAGACTAAAAGTGCTTTTAAGATGTAATCCTTTTTATGACAACGCAGTAAATAATGCAGGTGCCTCACGTAGACAATAAAAGGGTGGCATTTTGACTTTGGCATTTAGGTGCTGCGTTCTTATTGTCTCAATCTGTAACATCTCTGCAGCTGCTGCTCTTCACATTTGTTATTTAATTTGAATGCCAAATTTCCTACAGCTGCAACCAGATGTTTACATACAGATTAGAAACAAAAACATCAACCTTTTTTTCCCTGTCTTCTTTATCACAGGTCTTTTCAATGTCCCCCATATGAGGTCAGAGCTTTGAGAACGGCACCCCAATACCTTCACTTTGTTGTGCTTCAGACACTAAGTAACAGTTTCAGAAGCATGTTTTGGCAACATTCACCATTTCGAACTTCCATCAGTGGCCAAGATTGAATTTTTTTGGCTGATGCCTTGAAATGTTGCTTTACAATGTCAACAAAATCTTGTCAACAAAATTTGTTTAGTGAAATGCATCGGTCTCATATCATGATGCTACCCCATACTTGACAGTTGAGAGGGTGTTCTGTTTTCCAAACGTAATGATGGAGATTAGGACCAAACAGTTCAGTTTAAGATTCATCAGATCATTGGACACGTCTGCAATAATGATGATCCTTTTTTTTTTTTTTTTTCCTTTTCATTGTCAGTGTGGACATCGTGCACACGCTGTATGTACGATGCACACCGAAATTAGTCTCTGCTTTTAACCCATCAACTAGTTTCACTAGTGAGCAGTGGGGCTGCTAGCAGGGCAGCGCCCCGGGGAGCAATTGGGAGTTCAGGGCCTTGCTCAGGGGCCCCCAGTGATTTACCATTGTGGCCAGCCCTGGGCTTGAACCTGGGTCCTCCACGCCCAACACCACTGTAACCACTAGGCCACCACTCCCACTAATCCTTGTCTTTGTGTGCTGCAGTAAACTGTAATCTGGCTTTATTACGGTGGTTTTGGAGCAGTGGATTTTCCTGGCTGCGAGGACTTTCAGTTCACATTGTTGTTTGACTGCGAATATTAATACTCTCTTCCTGGTTTCAGCCAGCAACTTTCCGAGATCTTTGGTTGTTGTTCTGCAGTTCATTTGCAGATTTCAAACCAAAGCTTGCTGGGACACAGAAGCAGTCTCTTCCTGACTGGTAAGATGACTGTTGGCTGTCATGCTGTTTCTAAGTGTCTAGGATTGCTCAGATGATTGTGGGATCTTCAGGCACCTGGAGGACGAGGACAAGCCAGGCCTGTGTAGATGGTACATGTCTTTTCCAGGTGACTTGCTGATTTATTTCAATTTTTCCCCTGATGTCATGGATGTTGAATGTGAGCCTTATAATGTATCCACAGATGTGTCTCCATTTAGTTTAAATGATGTCCATTAACCAATCAGAGGCTTCTAGTTCCAGAACATCATCATGTGGAACTACATTCAACTTAGTGTATGTGTATTTCTAACTTTGAGGAAAGGGAATAAATAAATATGTAAATAATAAATCTATGTTTGCTCTGACAGTATAAAAATTAAAACTCAGTAACTCTAACCGGGTTAGGATTAGCAAAAACAGTTTCCTCACCTTTACTGTCAGACACTGAAAGAAAAAGTTTGTCTTTTTAAAACAGTATGTAAACTTCTGGTTGCAGCAAAAAGATTGTATTTCATCTGCAAAGCATTTCATTATTTTGTTTTGAAAACATAACATCATTAAAAGTAAATCAATGCCTTACTTTTCAGGAAAAAGGCTTAATGTGATCAAATCTAGCTTTACAGCAAAGGGTTTCAGGTCCAGGCTGCGTCTTCACAGGCAGTCCAAGTCGTTGGTTTCAGCTCTATTAATCCATCAGCTCAATAAACGTTCTTTTCACAATAACGGTGTTGACTGAGTCTGACAGGAAGCTCCTGTCTGTGCTCGGTGCACCTGCTCGGTGCACCTGCTCGGTGCACCTGCTCGATGCACCTGCTCGATGCACCTGCTCGGTGCTCAGTACAAGCTGTGGAGGGGGAGCAGTGAGGTGTTTTTGGTTTTATCCAACAGTTTCTCTCTAAGTGCTGCTTTTTCCACTTTGTACCAGACGTATCGAGTATTCTCCACGGGTGGAGGCTGCCCTGTCGATGGCAACTCCACCTTTAGTCCATCCTCATCACGCTGCACGTGGTCAGGCACCAGCGCCACCAGCGTGTTGAAGCACACGCCATCCGTCTTGCCGTGCTGCCGGCCATTGTGCTGCAGGCTAAAAACACCCAGCGTGTTGACGTCATGGTCGTAGTACGACGAGGGCATGGCTTCCTGCACCACCATGTTTGCCGACCAGGTCACAGCGTGGGTCTTCAGCGCTGCCACCGTGGGGAGGTGGGGTGCTGGAGCTGCAGAACAGGTGGGGATCAGTTCATGGGCGCTTGAATACAGTACAGTCATATCCACAGGTAAGTTATAGTTATAGTAAATACCCCCATGACTAACAGCTTGTGGACTGCCACTAGGAGCCGTTTCTGCTTAAACGCTGTGTTTGGTCAAAACTAATTATGGAGCATTACATCAAGACCAAAACGTCCACTATCGTCTGTCCACAGGACACTGTTCCAGACGAGGTTCTCTCCTGGAAACCCTTCCAAACAAACTGTAGGCGTTAGTCTACTTCTAGTTTGTCCGTCGTGGATCTGAATATTTAGCTCAGAGGGTGTTGGAGACTACAGAACTCCATTACACCACTGGTTTAAAAACAGGTCTGCCTGTACGGGTTTTTACTGTTTTTACTTTTCAAACCTGGACGGATGCACACATTAATATTTTCCAGTTGTGTGAAGTATTATTTTTGAAAAATGTCAACAAACATGAGGGTGGAACCAGAAATGTACAGTTGTTATAAAAAGGGGAAGTTTTAGAGGAGAGTTTGATGTTTTCCAGAAAACCCTCAGGATTTGGAAGAATGTGGTCTTGGGTCTGGGTCTGGGTCTGGCTCTGGGTCTGGATTTGGGTCCAGATTTTGATACTGGAAAATGAAAAAAACCTTTTTGATTTTGACTAGATTTCTGGAATATTATGCTTATTTTAGAGGAGCCATTTTTGCGGTGGGTCTGGGTCTGGATTTGGGTCTGGGTTAAACCATGGAGCCTGGAGCAGGTTGTTACCTCTGATGAGCAGGATCCAGACCTGGTCTTTAGCACCGATGAAGAGCAACACGAGCCTCTGCACCACGTGACGACAGCTCAGGTCTACGGGCAACGTGACAGGATGCCAGGGATCCCTGTGGTACCTGAATGCAGCACAGTGGCAGAGTCAGGACCCTGAACTCAGCTTCATGCTGATCATTAATCAGTCCAGAGGAAAGGACGGCTTCCATGTGGCCAAAGCAAAAAATCCTAAAGTTCATAGTTGTCCTTTTTTTTACTGTTTTGTGTGATGGCGCTGCATAATATTGAGGTTTTTGTCTCTTAAAAATTTAGAAGTGGCCAAAGCAAATGTATGCTGTAGTGCTTCTCAGAGATTAAAATGAGATGGCTGGAATACGGACACTTCACTAACTCGATAATCCCTTCACTGTCAGCGCGTCTGCGGTTTTAACCTGGAAAAACAACAAAGTACGAAGACACTGGTTTGAAAGTGAGAGAAGGAGGTAAACAGTGTAAATTAATCAATTAATACTGATTAAATATCACTAAAAATGTTAAGATTGGGCAAGTAGGGTCCCCTGTAATTCCCTCCGGACTATCACCAGCTCTGCTTGTTTGCAAACTCAGCCTGAGTTGCTCTGCGTCGTACTTGAGTCCGTAGTCGATGAGGCGGAGGATGTCTCGTCCTCTGAGGGGGAGGGCGGACTGTCTGTCCCACCAGGCGGCCTGAAGAGACTCCTGATCTGCTACCAACAGACTCTTTAAACTCCCACCTGACAAAAGGAAACACAACATTTCATTGAAGTCTCCTGCTGCTCATCTGCAACAGCTTCACCTGCAGCTGCTGCACATTCAGGCTCCACCACCTGCAACCTGCCCGCCTCCACCCACTATCATTCATGTGGCAGGAACTAAGTGCAGCAGGTAATAATGAATTTGGACCAGTCGCAGTTACATTCACGGTAATGAAACAATCTGAAAAGACCATAGTGATCATGTTTAAGGAGGATGTTGTTTCAAGCTTTGTGAGAGACGATGTGCAATGCAATGACAATCAATCATATCTTATCTTATTTCGATGGAAACATCTCGTTGGCGCTGCACGCCCAAAGGTGAACTCTCTGACATGTGAGCGTGACCTCTGACCTGTGATCTTTGCTAGGAAGATGAAGCGGATCCACTGCGGTCCCTGCTCCTGGATCAGCAGCATGGTGATTGGCTCACATTCAAAACCCGCCTCCTCTTTCACCTGCAAACAAACATGCCAGTTCACCAACAGGTGTGTGTTGGTGAACAAGTCCACGGCATCTGTCAGTGTCCTGTCAGTGTCCTACCAGAGTCCTACCAGAATCCTACCAGTGTCCTGTCAGCGTCCTACCAGTGTCCTGTCAGCGTCCTACCAGAGTCCTGTCAGCGTCCTGTCAGCGTCCTGTCAGCGTCCTGCCAGCGTCCTGTCAGCGTCCTACCAGAGTCCTACCAGAGTCCTACCAGTGTCCTGTCAGCGTCCTACCAGTGTCCTGTCAGCGTCCTACCAGAGTCCTGTCAGCGTCCTGTCAGCGTCCTGTCAGCGTCCTGCCAGCGTCCTGCCAGCGTCCTACCAGAGTCCTGTCAGCGTCCTGTCAGCGTCCTGTCAGCGTCCTGCCAGCGTCCTGTCAGCGTCCTACCAGAGTCCTACCAGAGTCCTACCAGAGTCCTACCAGTGTCCTGTCAGCGTCCTACCAGAGTCCTGTCAGCGTCCTGTCAGCGTCCTGCCAGTGTCCTGTCAGCGTCCTACCAGAGTCCTGTCAGCGTCCTGTCAGCGTCCTGTCAGTGTCCTGCCAGCTTCCGGTCAGCGTCCTACCAGCGTCCTGTCAGCGTCCTGTCAGCGTCCTGTCAGCGTCCTACCAGCGTCCTGTCAGCGTCCTACCAGAGTCCTGTCAGTGTCCTGCAAGTGTCCTGCCAGCTTCCAGTCATAGTCCTGTTAGCGTCCTACCAGAGTCCTGTCAGCATCCTGTCAGCGTCCTACCAGAGTCCTGTCAGCGTCCTACCAGCGTCCTACCAGCGTCCTACCAGCGTCCTGTCAGCGTCCTACCAGCGTCCTGTCAGCGTCCTACCAGCGTCCTACCAGCGTCCTACCAGAGTCCTGTTAGCGTCCTACCAGAGTCCTGTCAGCGTCCTACCAGCGTCCTGTCAGCGTCCTACCAGCGTCCTGTCAGCGTCCTACCAGCGTCCTGTCAGCGTCCTACCAGCGTCCTGTCAGCGTCCTACCAGCGTCCTACCAGAGTCCTGTCAGCGTCCTACCAGCGTCCTGTCAGCGTCCTACCAGCGTCCTGTCAGCGTCCTACCAGCGTCCTACCAGAGTCCTGTTAGCGTCCTACCAGAGTCCTGTCAGCGTCCTACCAGAGTCCTACCAGCGTCCTACCAGAGTCCTGTCAGCGTCCTGTCAGCGTCCTACCAGCGTCCTGTCAGCGTCCTACCAGCGTCCTGTCAGCGTCCTACCAGCGTCCTACCAGAGTCCTGTCAGCGTCCTGTCAGTGTCCTGCCAGCTTCCTACCAGCGTCCTACCAGCGTCCTGTCAGTGTCCTGTCAGTGTCCTACCAGCGTCCTGTCAGTGTCCTGTCAGTGTCCTACCAGCGTCCTACCAGCGTCCTGTCAGTGTCCTACCAGCGTCCTGTCAGTGTCCTGTCAGTGTCCTACCAGCGTCCTACCAGAGTCCTGTCAGCGTCCTGTCAGTGTCCTACCAGCGTCCTGTCAGCGTCCTGTCAGCGTCCTGTCAGCGTCCTGTCAGCGTCCTGTCAGCGTCCTACCAGCGTCCTGTCAGCGTCCTACCAGTGTCCTGTCAGCTTCCTACCAGCGTCCTGTCAGCGTCCTACCAGTGTCCTACCAGAGTCCTACCAGCGTCCTGTCAGCGTCCTGTCAGCGTCCTACCAGCGTCCTACCAGAGTCCTACCAGCGTCCTGTCAGCATCCTGTCAGCGTCCTGTCAGCGTCCTACCAGCGTCCTGTCAGCGTCCTACCAGTGTCCTACCAGAGTCCTACCAGCGTCCTACCAGAGTCCTACCAGTGTCCTGCCAGCTTCCTGTCAGCGTCCTACCAGTGTCCTACCAGAGTCCTACCAGAGTCCTACCAGAGTCCTACCAGCGTCCTACCAGTGTCCTGTCAGTGTCCTACCAGCGTCCTACCAGAGTCCTACCAGAGTCCTACCAGCGTCCTACCAGTGTCCTGTCAGTGTCCTACCAGCGTCCTACCAGAGTCCTACCAGCGTCCTACCAGAGTCCTACCAGTGTCCTGCCAGCTTCCTGTCAGCGTCCTACCAGCGTCCTGTCAGCGTCCTACCAGTGTCCTACCAGTGTCCTACCAGTGTCCTACCAGCGTCCTACCAGAGTCCTACCAGCGTCCTACCAGAGTCCTACCAGCGTCCTACCAGTGTCCTGTCAGTGTCCTACCAGCGTCCTGTCAGCGTCCTACCAGCGTCCTACCAGAGTCCTACCAGCGTCCTACCAGTGTCCTGTCAGTGTCCTGCCAGCTTCCTGTCAGCGTCCTACCAGTGTCCTGTCAGCGTCCTACCAGCGTCCTGTCAGCGTCCTACCAGCGTCCTACCAGAGTCCTACCAGCGTCCTGTCAGTGTCCTGTCAGTGTCCTACCAGCGTCCTGTCAGCGTCCTACCAGAGTCCTGTCAGCGTCCTACCAGCGTCCTGTCAGCGTCCTACCAGAGTCCTACCAGAGTCCTACCAGCGTCCTGTCAGCGTCCTACCAGAGTCCTGTCAGCGTCCTACCAGCGTCCTGTCAGTGTCCTGCCAGCTTCCAGTCATAGTCCTGTTAGCGTCCTACCAGAGTCCTGTCAGCGTCCTACCAGTGTCCTGTCAGCATCCTGTCAGCGTCCTACCAGAGTCCTGTCAGCGTCCTACCAGCGTCCTACCAGTGTCCTGCCAGCTTCCGGTCAGCGTCCTACCAGCGTCCTGTCAGCGTCCTACCAGCGTCCTGTCAGTGTCCTACCAGCGTCCTACCAGCGTCCTGTCAGCGTCCTGTCAGCGTCCTACCAGCGTCCTGTCAGCGTCCTGTCAGCGTCCTGCCAGCTTCCGGTCAGCGTCCTACCAGCGTCCTACCAGCGTCCTGTCAGCGTCCTACCAGCGTTCTGTCAGCGTCCTGTCAGCGTCCTGCCAGCTTCCGGTCAGCGTCCTGTCAGCGTCCTGCCAGCTTCCGGTCAGCGTCCTACCAGCGTCCTACCAGAGTCCTGTCAGCGTCCTGTCAGTGTCCTACCAGAGTCCTGTCAGCGTCCTGTCAGCGTCCTGTCAGTGTCCTACCAGCGTCCTGTCAGTGTCCTGTCAGTGTCCTGTCAGCGTCCTGTCAGTGTCCTGCCAGCTTCCTGTCAGCGTCCTACCAGCGTCCTGTCAGCGTCCTGTCAGCGTCCTACCAGCGTCCTACCAGAGTCCTGTCAGCGTCCTACCAGCGTCCTGTCAGTGTCCTGTCAGCGTCCTGTCAGCGTCCTGTCAGCGTCCTGTCAGCGTCCTGACAGCGTCCTGTCAGTGTCCTGTCAGCGTCCTGTCAGTGTCCTGTCAGCGTCCTACCAGCGTCCTGTCAGCGTCCTACCAGCGTCCTACCAGCGTCCTGTCAGTGTCCTGTCAGCGTCCTACCAGAGTCCTGTCAGCGTCCTGCCAGCGTCCTACCAGCGTCCTACCAGCGTCCTGCCAGCGTCCTGTCAGCGTCCTGTCAGCGTCCTACCAGCGTCCTACCAGCGTCCTGTCAGTGTCCTGTCAGCGTCCTACCAGAGTCCTGTCAGCGTCCTGCCAGCGTCCTACCAGCGTCCTACCAGCGTCCTGCCAGCGTCCTGTCAGCGTCCTACCAGCGTCCTACCAGCGTCCTACCAGCGTCCTGCCAGCGTCCTACCAGCGTCCTACCAGCGTCCTACCAGAGTCCTGTCAGCGTCCTGCCAGCGTCCTACCAGCGTCCTACCAGCGTCCTGCCAGCGTCCTGTCAGCGTCCTACCAGCGTCCTGCCAGCGTCCTACCAGCGTCCTACCAGCGTCCTGCCAGCGTCTTACCAGCGTCCTACCAGCGTCCTACCAGCGTCCTGTCAGCGTCCTGTCAGCGTCCTACCAGCGTCCTACCAGAGTCCTACCAGCGTCCTGTCAGCGTCCTACCAGCATCCTGTCAGCGTCCTGTCAGCGTCCTACCAGCGTCCTACCAGCGTCCTGTCAGCGTCCTGCCAGCGTCCTGCCAGCGTCCTGCCAGCGTCCTGCCAGCGTCCTGCCAGCGTCCTGCCAGCGTCCTGCCAGCGTCCTGCCAGCGTCCTGCCAGCGTCCTGTCAGCGTCCTGTCAGCATCCTGTCAGTATCCTGTCAGTATCCTGTCAGCGTCCAGTCATAGTCCTGTTATTGTAGAAGTTGTAGTAGCTGATTAAAGAAAGTATAATTGTTGTGTGCGTGTGTCTCACCTCCCTCTTCAGCGCCTCCTCCAGGCTCTCCCCGACCTCCATCCTGCCTGCAGGAAGGTACCACTGTCTGTAACAGTCCGGCTTTGCCTCCTGGACCATCAGTACTTCCTCCTAAAGGAACACAACATTAGCTTCAGGGGTCTCCAGTGGTTCTGCAGAATATCAGCAGTTTATAACAGAACTGTGAGATGAATGGACATGAGATTCAAAAAACATGTTGAAAAGAGTCCTGGCAGGAGTCTTTCTGTGTGGAGTTTGCAGGTTCTCCCTGTTTTTCCGGGTTCATCCCACAGTCCAGAAACTTGTCTTTTTCCACAGATTTTCCAGAAAGCCCCACATTTATTCGTCTGTTCCGCCTCATATGACAGATTTCAAGCTCAGCCTCTCATTTCTCAGGAATATTTACACCTGCATCACTGAGAGCATCCTGTACTGGGATTTCTCCACCTGGATAGGGAACTGCATCAACCAGGACTTCTTGGCCCTTAAACCCTTTCGAACCCCCCACCCCCCCGCATCATGTTATGCTGAAGAGATCTTGGACTTGCTACTGAGACGCAGCTTCACGTTACTGTGAAGGAGCGTCCCTGCACCCCAGATACTGAACCGTGCAACTTCTCTGTTTTACCCAAGCGCCAAGCATCTAACTTCCGGGTTGAGGCTCATGCAGAAATAACATTTGTTGCAGTTCCTCAGCTGACCAATAGAGGCTGGCTGCAAAAGCAAATCAATCTCCAATGACTCCTATATTAAAATGTCTAACTTTAAATGTATTTGTAATATGATCGAGTGACAGTCGGCTCAGCCAATTGCTAGCCATTATCACTTCCTCACTACCTCGCTCAGTGAAGCAGCCAGCTGTTTGTATGAACCCAGCACAGGTTAAACATGAAGGTCATTTTTGATTTTGCCGTCGGTGTAATCCACTGTAAATGCCTGATGGCAGTTCTGCAGACATCGGGAGTAACTTTTATAGACATGACATGTGCGTGGGCGGAGCAACATGGCTGCGCAAAACAAAAAGAGAAACGTGCTTCAAAACTGGTCTTCAGAAACCAATAGGTCATGTGACCGACTGCTCCGTCCATCGTTTTATACACTCTATGATGTTACCTGCCAACGATGCATCTGACATCGTCAGCTCAGTTGTTGCCAGGCAACAAACACACCACCCCCAATCATGAAACTCTCCAGAGATTTCAGCCACATCTTTCTTTCTCCTCCAGCAGGTTGTCAGCTAGTTTTTTCTTTTTTCTAACCATCCATCCATCCATCAGAGGTGGAGCCTTTCCAAGCTGTCATGGGACAAAGGCTGGGGTAGGAACAAGAAGGATCAATTTTTTAAGCTGTTAACTGTTAACCAGTAACAATGTAATTTGTCTTTGGGGATTAATAAAAAACAAATCAATATAATAAATCCATCCATCTTTAAGGGTGAATGAAACTCAGTTCAATACGCTGTATGTTTTGCGTTTACCATATGGAAACAAAGACAGATATTAATCACTTTGCTTGTAAAAAAAAAAAAAAAAAAAACCCAAGGAAAATGAAATAACATCCTCTCTCCACTAATCACTTCATGGGCTTGGTCATCATGGTCATCCTGCCTCGGTGTGAACTCACCTTATCATTGAAGATGACAGCGCAGACGATGTAGGTGACGTTCTTCCTCAGAGTGGCAGGTTTGCTTTGCTCCTGGCCGACATCACACCTGCTGACCTCCGACCCCTGGCCACTCAGCAGGCGTTCCACCTCCTCCTCCACCTGCTGCTGCTCCTCCGCCGCCACCTCCATGTCTGCATGAAAAAAAGAAAAGTCTCACCTCACTGCCTGTCCTCACTCACAGACAACATTTCAGTTCAGATACTTTAGTTGCAGATAGTTGTAGTGACATAAAATCAAACACTAATTAAAATAAAATGTTCGAATCTTTAAATGAAAATTAACAACAACAAAAACATACAGTGATTTGTAAATCTTACAAACCAATGATATATTTAAAATAGAACATGCAGGACCTCACATGCCACTCATTTTATAGAAAATATTATCTCACTTTGAATTTGATGGCACCTTTAAACAGACAAGCCTTTTGTTGCACATTGGGAAAGGGCAAAAATGTTCCTGGAAAAGTATGTGGTCCTAAAAAGAAACACCTGGAGGAGCATCTTCAATTCAGTTTTATTTATATATCATCTATTACAACACTAGCTGTCTCCAGGATCTTTCCAGAGACCCAGAGCATGACCCCCGAGCAATTATTACATAAACAGCGTCAGGTAAAAACTCCTCTAGTGGAAGAAAAACCTTAAACCAAACAGTGGAAGGAAAAACTCCCCTTTAAGAGGGAAGAAACCTTGATCAGGACCTGGATCATAAGGGATGACCCTCCTGCTGAAGACCAGCTGGGTAGAGCAGGAAAAGACTTATACATGGTTAATACGACTATATAAACAGGTGTAGACAGCAGATACTAGGGTGGTCAGAGGTGGGACTGCAGGGCAGGATGTCAGTAGATATCCAACAGAGACATCTACACAGACAGGTGGAGGTGACAGGACAGACGTGCTCCCTCCTGCTGATTCCTGTCAGCATTCACGCTGCTGCATTTTGGATCATCTGGAGGATCTTCAGAGAATTACTTGGACATTCAGGCAACAACACGTTACAGTAATCTAGTCTAGAAGATACGAACATGTGAATTCGTTTTCAGCATCACTCTGGGAGAGGATGCTCCTGATCTTTGTGATATTACGGAGGTGGGAAAACACGGTTTTACAAACCTGATTAATATGCTGTTTAAATGACAAATCCTGATCGAATATAACGCCAAGGTTTCTCACAGTTTTACTGGAGGCCATCGCAAGACCATCTAATCCCTTCCTAAGCTGTTTGGACCACAAACAGTAGCAATAAAAAAAGACTATCTTAGAGATGAAGTGGGGCTGCTAGCAGGGCAGCGCCCCAGGGAGCAATTGGGAGTTAAGGGCCTTGCTCAGGGGCCCCCAGTGATTTACCATTGTGGGCAGCACTGGGCTTGAACCTGGGTCCTCCACGCCCACCACTGCAACCACTAGGCCACCACTAGAGTTTGGTAAATCTTTGATATTCCCCTCGACGAACTAGAGGAGGTGGACTGGGAGAGGGTTCTGGACCTCTGCATGACCTCCACATATGTGCAGAAAGAAATAAAAATACCAAACAAGAGTATAGGTTTTGTTATATGTATTATTATTATTATTATTACCTTTTACAAACAAACAAAAAACACTATTTTGTCTGTTTAAATGGTTCGCAGTTAAATGGCCTTTTATCCTAACTTAGGGTCTGACAAAGAGCTTTAAAAGTGTTTATTACTCATTAATTCACTCAAACACAGATTACCCTGCACAAATGTTTTTGTCCTTAATCTTCTGTGTAAGAAGATCCAATAGCTGGTTTATTTCTCCTGAAAAACTGTAAACTACAGCCGTCAGCACGAACTGACGCTTTGTTTCCGTCTTGCGCCAGAAACGATGCAGATAAACTCCTGGAAAAGCACAAACCTGTCGTTGATCAGCTCTTCCGAGACTTTATATCCAAATCTGTTTTGGTTCGGATCTGGTGTTGACACTTTTACACCAGGAAGCGGAACCGGAAGCGCGTAATGCTTCTGTGTCTGGTTCAAACCTCTCCGAAACGTTTTATGGCTGTATTTTGATAAAAGAATAAAACATAGTAAGAAAGAACTGTAAATATATATTTACATCATTTATTGCACATTCACGTGACTGTAAGTATTAAAATTATAAACTATTTTGCTCTGAAATCGTGTTTTATTCTGAAATCTGTAGCCGGGAGTCACGTGTTTTTATCTGTTACATGTTAAGGTCACGGTGGCTGTTTTCAGGAGCTAACAGCGTATCCAGGACAGATTTTACATGTATGATCTTATCTGACCGTTCAAAGGGATCCTCCTGAGATGATCCGTGTGTGCCGCATCGTCGTTTTGAACCACGACACAAACAGGTGAGTTAACTTGTGTTAACTGATGTTCTGTTGCGTCCTGCAGCTGCTGAACATCTGTGTGGTTACTGGTTTATCCTGGACCATCAGCAGCTGGACGAGACCTTGGACAGGACTGTCCAGAGATTTCCGCTGCAGCAGAAACAAGTGAATACCAAAGTGTTTGACCTTGTCTGTGTGAAATGACATTCATGAGATCCTGGGTTTTCTGTGCTGTTTTTAATTATTTGTGTTAAAGTGTGCTCATTTGTAATGAATTGTGAATTATGAAGAGGTGTTGTTTGGTCCTGTCTTCATCTTGCACAGCGTCACAAAAATAGCTTAACCTCCATGCCCATCGGGGGACTCAAAGGGATAAAAGATTAATCACAAAAATCAGTGCTGCTTCAAACTGAGCAAACAGAAGTTGTCAGATAAACTCTCCCCAGCTGTTCCTACAACGTAAGACTTTTCTTCAGACTATAAGTGACTTTCCATCAGTTTTGTCGTGAACTCCTCGGTCTTTCTTGCACACGTTAATAACTTTTTTGCTCTCACACTCTTCTCCGATTGGTGTTCTGTGCTCAGTTTGCTTGCTCGTCCACCTCGGTGGACCTCTCTCGTATGGTGTCACACGAGTGGGCAAATAAAAAACCAACAATATTTTAGTCCCAAAAGCACAAGCAGACCCGTCTTAAAGATGTATAATCATACATGAGCTCCAGCTTCCCAGGTCGTACCAAAAACAGTATTTTATTTGGAAAGCCTAACCTCCTCGCTGGTAATGACGGTCTCATCAGCCAGTTAGACTTTTACTGACAGCCGCAGGAAACTTTGTGATATTTATGCTTATTACACCACGTCTGGATTATTGTGATTGTTTGTGTACGGCTCTAGATCAGTTTTCACTTCATTGTTTATAGGATGCACAAAATGCAGCATGTCTGTGACTTTTAGCATTCAAGGACTGTTTTATATTTTTGTCAATTGCTTTTGTTTATTTG
>CM026202.1:2442815-2497815 GCA_014839995.1 Xenentodon cancila
GTGAGGAGCATCTTCACTCTGGAGATGGTTCTTATCACATTCAGAGAATGAGGTCCCTCCCTCTGCAGACACAATCATTGTTTTTCTTTAGACTTTTGTTTTGTTTTTCAGTTGTACAGTTTCTGTTCAGTTAAACAACATTTAAGTTAATAGGAAGTTGATGAAAACAAAACAAAAATAATATATTTTTTCATTTCTTCAGAAGGTTTTAGAAGGTTTTTTTTTTTTTTTTAATTAATCGTGATTGGGTGTATAGAGGGAGGTTCAGTGAATCAGAGTTCATCTTAAGTGAATATTAGTAATTATTTTCTTGTAGAGAATAAAAATGGAATATGCTGATTTATTCACTCCAAACCAACGTGTGAAAACAAGTCTAAACAAAACAAGTCATACAAGTGCATACAACACCAGTTCCAATACAACTGTTGCATTAAAACCTAAATTAAAAAAAAAACATAATACAATGATTTACAAATCTCATGTTTTCACAATTTAACATAGAAATGTATGTTTTAAAATGGGAATATGCAGAATTTAAAAAAGTCATTTTGAATTTGATGGCAGCAACATGTGTAAAAGACCGTTGTGGGGGGGTGAAGTTGGTGAAAAGTGTTCTGCAGACATGCCAGTTCAGTGCTGTTTTAGAGCGGAGCGTCAACAAAAAGTCATAAAAACTAACTCAGAATCAACAAACTCTGACTTCACTAACTGAGTTTTGGATTTCAGAGTTCAGGTTCAACATTCTCAAATTTTCAACATTACTGGCTTTGTAAAACGGACCCCTGAACTCTTTTACTGCAATAACAAGCTTTAATAAAGGCTACCGTGTGTGGTGTAGTTCTCCTGAAAGCTGCAAGGCCTTTCCTAGAAAAGACATTGTCTGTCTGGATGGCAGCACATGTTGCTGTAAAACCCGTATGTACCGATACGGGTACAGCTGATGTTTCCTTTCCTAATGTGCTCGTTGGCCGTTCCATAAACACGAATGGATCCCAATAACATCAGATATGTAGGAGTTTGAACTGAGCCATGATGAGAAGCTGGATGGTCCCTCTTTAGTCTGGAGGAAACGGTGTCCACACTTTGCAAAAACTATTTTTTTTTTTTTTTTTTTGTGCCTCTAGTGGCCTTTATTTTGAAAGTGGCTAGACGGGAAACTAGGGCAGGAACCATGTGCAAAGGTGTGTGTTTGGAGTCAGTTGTAGCCTGAAGGCTTGTGGCCTGAGCTCAAACATAAAAAACAAAATGTAAAACCCCTACCCGGAAAGTACCGGATGGTTTTTACAGACGAACTACGACTTCTGACACCAGCTAATGTGGGAATATGAGGCTGTTTTCTTTCGCTTTTAAACTGCACTCGACTCTGATTCACTCTCTCATGGCTTCTTGAGCCTAAATCTCTTTACTTGTTTTTGGTTTCAAGTGTGAAAATCCTCAAGATATGCATTTTTCATACTACGTTTCTTTTTGTTGAGTGACATCGTTGAAGCTTCTTGTTGGAAGCAGACAGTCTTTTTAGTTATGGCGTTTGTATGTGAACGGTAAAAGATCCCAGGTGTGTTGTTTTTGTGTCGACGTCATTACACAGTCACTTCATTAGGACTTCACAGATTGAACTTACAGTTTAAGAAATCCTGAAGGTGACTTGATACATTCGATGATGAAATTTCATCCAGTTTTGAACCACAAGTTGATTAAAGTCGTGGCTGGTTTTGACTCCTGTTATCGTGTGTCTCCTCAGAGAGAGTGCGTCCTGAGCATCGCAGAGTACATTCGACAGAACCCTCGAGCCTCGCAGGGACAGATCAATGAAGTGGTGGAGAAGAACGTTCTGGTCTTTGCTGCTCGAGTCAAAGCTCTGGAGACGACTCCGATGCTCTGAACTCATCTGAGAACGATTCCAGGTTTCACAAAGAAGCAAATATTTTTAATATATACATATAAATGTTTGATTTATACTATAAAGAGCATTCTTTTACAGAATGCATACATTTTCTTGGTCTGTGATTTATTAATAAACTGAAAGTGTAAATGGAGATGGAGGTGTGTAAAAATCTTCAGATGGACTTTAGCCTGGTTATGCAAAGGAAAGAAGAACAGCCTTGAAAGTTTTGGAAAGCTGCTGAACGACATGCATCACAGTGACTTTTCTATCTGTCTGCACCTTTGTTTCTCTGTAAGTCTTGAAGATGTTGTTCATTAAAACATGGAGCTTTTGTCCTGCTTGTTTAATTCACCCTAAGCTCTTCATGTTTGTTTTTGATGTTTAAATGGTAATTAAGACACTAGTTAAATGTGTTCCTTCAGTAAATAAACATTGACCATATCAGAATTTTGCCCAACCACATAAAAAAGACTACTTTGAAACAATTTTATGCTATTGAACTTTGATTTCTTTCGTTTGTGTATTATTTTAAAAGCATGTTATGTGTGACTCATTCTGTAACAATTAGACAAATATCTAGCTTAAAGTTGAAAGTCCTTTTTTTTCCTCTTTATATATAATGTATTTTGTCTTATAATAAGAAATAAGAAATAAAATATTGAGTTGACAGATATTTCAGAACTTAACTGTTCAATGTCAATTCATGTTTCAGTTTAAAAGTACTTTATTCGTTCCCTTAAGAAAAAAATGAATTGGTGCAGTAGTCGTATTTTCCAGTCTTCTCAAAGAGCCGTTGTAGAGGTTTACAGCAGGAAGGAGCTACTGTACTGGACTGTTACAGCAGCACGAGAGATCTATCCTAGGACCCTTCCTTTTTAACGTCTACATGCTTCCACTGGCTCAGATAATAATAAACACAAGTTTCCATAACTATGCAGATGATACACAACTTTACATTACAACATCACCAGTGACACTGAGTCCATACAAGTGTTGAGCAGATGCATAAAACAAATCAATGAGTGGATGTGCCATCATTTTCGGTGCTCTACAAATTGCCTTGCCTAACTGAAGACGTCTGAAGATGCAGAATAAGGTTCATCATTAAACATTGCAGAAACAGGATCATAAACTGCATGAAGGTGAAATTATTACTTTTATTATTTATTTATAATGACGTTTTTCATTATAGAGCCTTTTAAAACATTTTAGAAAAATTAAGCTTAAGACCAGACCAGCTGCCTTTAGGACTTTCCGGTAAACCTGGTTTATAAAAGTAACTGGGATTTCCACTGAGCGTCTCCAAAACAATCAGTGCAAAAAAATGACTCGAAATGGCGTAATCGAGATCAGCCTTCATTTTGCTCTTGGCTCATTGGCTGAATTTGCTGGTAGTCCCGCCTCCTTGCTGTCGTTTCTCGTTCATGATTGTACAATATAGACGTTACGTCACTAAAAGGTGCTGTCTGATTCGTCAGAAGGAAATGGCGGGAGGGAAGAACTCAAATATAAAAAACTAACCACAATCGGCGAGCGTGTTGGAGGTGATCTGTGCGTTTCCTGGACGTTTACGGTTAAATAAATACTAGGACGTTTTTCTTGTATTCGTTTAAATTTACATCTGCCAGAATGGACTTCCAGGACAACCGGGACTGTTCTGAGGTTTCCGAGAGGCTGGAGAAGTAAGTAATTAGGACTCGAAAGTGGCGTGTAGCCTTCTGTTTACAGCAGACGTGCTGGTTGTGAAGGTTCGAGGATGTTGTCAGAGAGACGGGCCCGGGTCCGACGGGTGTTGTCAGAGAGACGGGTCCGGAGGGTGTTATCAAACAGACGGGTCCGGGTCCGGCGGGTGTTATCAAACACACGGGTCCGGAGGGTGTTGTCAGAGAGACGGGTACGGGTCCGGAGGGTGTTGTCAAACAGACTGGTCCGGGTCCGGAGGGTGTTGTAAGAGAGACGGGTCCGGGTCCGGAGGGTGTTGTAAGAGAGACGGGTACGGGTCCGGAGGGTGTTGTCAAACAGACTGGTCCGGGTCCGGAGGGTGTTGTAAGAGAGACGGGTCCGGATCCGGAGGGTGTTGTCAGAGAGACGGGTACGGAGGGTGTTGTCAGAGAGACGGGTACGGAGGGTGTTGTCAAACAGACGGGTACGGAGGGTGTTGTCAGAGAGCCGGGTCCGGGTCAGGAGGGTGTTGTCAAACAGACGGGTCCGGAGGGTGTTGTCAGAGAGACGGGTCCGGGGGGGTGTTGCCAAACAGACGGCGCCAGAGGGTGTTGTCAGAGAGACGGGTCCGGGTCCGGAGGGTGTTGTCAAACAGACGGGTCCGGGTCCGGAGGGTGTTGTCAGAGAGACAGGTCCGGAGGGTGTTGTCAGAGAGACGGGTACGGAGGGTGTTGTCAAACAGACGGGTACGGAGGGTGTTGTCAGAGAGCCGGGTCCGGGTCAGGAGGGTGTTGTCAAACAGACGGGTCCGGAGGGTGTTGTCAGAGAGACGGGTCCGGGGGGGTGTTGCCAAACAGACGGCGCCAGAGGGTGTTGTCAGAGAGACGGGTCCGGGTCCGGAGGGTTTTGTCAAACAGACGGGTCCGGGTCCGGAGGGTGTTGTCAGAGAGACAGGTCCGGAGGGTGTTGTCAAACAGACTGGTACGGGTCCGGAGGGTGTTGTCAAACAGACTGGTACGGGTCCGGAGGGTGTTGTCAGAGAGACGGGTACGGGTCCGGAGGGTGTTGTCAGAGAGACGGGTCTGGGTCCGGAGGGTGTTATCAAACTGACGGGTCCGGAGGGTGTTGTCAAACTGACGGGTCCGGAGGGTGGTGTCAAACTGATGGCTACGGGTACGGAGGGTGCTGACAGAGAGACTGGTCCAGGTCCGGAGGGTGTTGTCAGAGAGACGGGTCCAGGTCCGGAGGGTGTTGTCAAACAGATGGGTCCGGAGGGTGTTGTCAGAGAGACAGGTCCGGGTCCGGGGGGGTGTTGTCAAACAGACGGCGCCGGAGGGTGTTGTCAGAGAGACGGGTCCGGATCCGGAGGGTGTTGTCAAACAGACGGGTCCGGGTCCGGAGGGTGTTGTCAGAGAGACAGGTCCGGAGGGTGTTGTCAAACAGACTGGTACGGGTCCGGAGGGTGTTGTCAGAGAGACGGGTACGGGTCCGGAGGGTGTTGTCAGAGAGACGGGTCTGGGTCCGGAGGGTGTTATCAAACAGACGGGTCCGGAGGGTGTTGTCAAACTGACGGGTCCGGAGGGTGGTGTCAAACTGACGGCTACGGGTACGGAGGGTGCTGACAGAGAGACTGGTCCAGGTCCGGAGGGTGTTGTCAGAGAGACGGGTCCAGGTCCGGAGGGTGTTGTCAAACAGATGGGTCCGGAGGGTGTTGTCAGAGAGACAGGTCCGGGTCCGGGGGGGGTGTTGTCAAACAGACGGCGCCGGAGGGTGTTGTCAAACAGACGGGTCCGGGTCCGGAGGGTGTTGTCAGAGAGACAGGTCCGGAGGGTGTTGTCAAACAGACTGGTACGGGTCCGGAGGGTGTTGTCAGAGAGACGGGTCTGGGTCCGGAGGGTGTTATCAAACAGACGGGTCCGGAGGGTGTTGTCAAACTGACGGGTCCGGAGGGTGGTGTCAAACTGACGGCTACGGGTACGGAGGGTGCTGACAGAGAGACTGGTCCAGGTCCGGAGGGTGTTGTCAGAGAGACGGGTCCGGGTCCGGAGGGTGTTGTCAGAGAGACAGGTCCGGAGGGTGTTGTCAAACAGACTGGTACGGGTCCGGAGGGTGTTGTCAAACAGACTGGTACGGGTCCGGAGGGTGTTGTCAGAGAGACGGGTACGGGTCCGGAGGGTGTTGTCAGAGAGACGGGTCTGGGTCCGGAGGGTGTTGTCAAACTGACGGGTCCGGAGGGTGTTGTCAAACTGACGGGTCCGGAGGGTGGTGTCAAACTGACGGCTACGGGTACGGAGGGTGCTGACAGAGAGACTGGTCCAGGTCCGGAGGGTGTTGTCAGAGAGACGGGTCCAGGTCCGGAGGGTGTTGTCAAACAGATGGGTCCGGAGGGTGTTGTCAGAGAGACAGGTCCGGGTCCGGGGGGGTGTTGTCAAACAGACGGCGCCGGAGGGTGTTGTCAGAGAGACGGGTCCGGGTCCGGAGGGTGTTGTCAGAGAGACTGGTCCGGAGGGTATTGTCAGAGAGACGGGTCCGGGTCCGGAGGGTGTTGTCAGAGAGACGGGTCCGGAGGGTGTTGTCAAACTGACAGGTCTGGAGGGTGTTGTCAAACTGACGGCTACGGGTCCGGAGGGTGTTGTCAAACAGACGGGTCCGGAGGGTGTTATCAGAGAGCCGGGTCCGGAGGGTGTTGTCAGAGAGACTGGTCCGGAGGGTGTTATCATCGGACGAATCCGGATCCGGAGGGTGTTATCAAACTGACGGGTCCGGAGGGTGTTGTCAGAGAGATGGGTCCGGAGGGTGTTATCATAGAGCCAGGTCCGGAGGGTGTTGTCAGAGAGACGGGTCCGGGTCCAGAGGGTGTTGTCAGAGAGACGGGTCCAGGTCCGGAGGGTGTTGTCAAACAGATGGGTCCGGAGGGTGTTGTCAGAGAGACAGGTCCGGGTCCGGAGGGTGTTATCAAACAGACGGGTCCGGAGGGTGTTGTCAGAGAGACGGGTCCGGGTCAGGAGGGTGTTGTCAAACAGACGGGTCCGGAGGGTGTTGTCAGAGAGACGGCTACGGGTCCAGAGGGTGTTGTCAAACAGACTGGTACGGGTCCGGAGGGTGTTGTCAGAGAGACGGGTACGGGTCCGGAGGGTGTTGTCAGAGAGACGGGTCTGGGTCCGGAGGGTGTTATCAAACAGACGGGTCCGGAGGGTGTTGTCAAACTGACGGGTCCGGAGGGTGGTGTCAAACTGACGGCTACGGGTACGGAGGGTGCTGACAGAGAGACTGGTCCAGGTCCGGAGGGTGTTGTCAGAGAGACGGGTCCAGGTCCGGAGGGTGTTGTCAAACAGATGGGTCCGGAGGGTGTTGTCAGAGAGACAGGTCCGGGTCCGGGGGGGTGTTGTCAAACAGACGGCGCCGGAGGGTGTTGTCAAACAGACGGGTCCGGGTCCGGAGGGTGTTGTCAGAGAGACAGGTCCGGAGGGTGTTGTCAAACAGACTGGTACGGGTCCGGAGGGTGTTGTCAGAGAGACGGGTCTGGGTCCGGAGGGTGTTATCAAACAGACGGGTCCGGAGGGTGTTGTCAAACTGACGGGTCCGGAGGGTGGTGTCAAACTGACGGCTACGGGTACGGAGGGTGCTGACAGAGAGACTGGTCCAGGTCCGGAGGGTGTTGTCAGAGAGACGGGTCCGGGTCCGGAGGGTGTTGTCAGAGAGACAGGTCCGGAGGGTGTTGTCAAACAGACTGGTACGGGTCCGGAGGGTGTTGTCAAACAGACTGGTACGGGTCCGGAGGGTGTTGTCAGAGAGACGGGTCCGGGTCCGGAGGGTGTTGTCAGAGAGACGGGTCCGGAGGGTATTGTCAGAGAGACGGGTCCGGGTCCGGAGGGTGTTGTCAGAGAGACGGGTCCGGAGGGTGTTGTCAAACTGACAGGTCTGGAGGGTGGTGTCAAACTGACGGCTACGGGTCCGGAGGGTGTTGTCAAACAGACGGGTCCGGAGGGTGTTATCAGAGAGCCGGGTCCGGAGGGTGTTGTCAGAGAGACTGGTCCGGAGGGTGTTATCATCGGACGAATCCGGATCCGGAGGGTGTTATCAAACTGACGGGTCCGGAGGGTGTTGTCAGAGAGATGGGTCCGGAGGGTGTTATCAGAGAGCCGGGTCCGGAGGGTGTTGTCAGAGAGACGGGTCCGGGTCCAGAGGGTGTTGTCAGAGAGACGGGTCCAGGTCCGGAGGGTGTTGTCAAACAGATGGGTCCGGAGGGTGTTGTCAGAGAGACAGGTCCGGGTCCGGAGGGTGTTATCAAACAGACGGGTCCGGAGGGTGTTGTCAGAGAGACGGGTCCGGGTCAGGAGGGTGTTGTCAAACAGACGGGTCCGGAGGGTGTTGTCAGAGAGACGGGTCCGGGATGGAGGGTGTTGTCAGAGAGACGGCTACGGGTCCAGAGGGTGTTGTCAGAGAGACGGGTCCGGGTCCGGAGGGTGTTGTCAAACAGACTGGTCCGGAGGGTGTTGTCAGAGAGACTGGTCCGGAGGGTGTTGTCAGAGAGACGGGTCCGGAGGGTGTTGTCAAACTGACGGGTCCGGAGGGTATTGTCAGAGAGACGGGTCCGGAGGGTATTGTCAGAGAGACGGGTCCGGGTCCGGAGGGTGTTATCAAACAGACTGGTCCGGAGGGTGTTGTCAAACTGACGGGTCCGGAGGGTGTTGTCAGAGAGACGGGTCCGGAGGGTATTGTCAGAGAGACGGGTCCGGGTCCGGAGGGTGTTATCAAACAGACTGGTCCGGAGGGTGTTGTCAGAGAGACGGGTCCGGAGGGTGTTGTCAAACTGACAGGTCTGGAGGGTGTTGTCAAACTGACGGCTACGGGTCCGGAGGGTGTTGTCAAACAGACGGGTCCGGAGGGTGTTGTCAGAGAGCCGGGTCCGGAGGGTGTTATCATCGGACGAATCCGGATCCGGAGGGTGTTATCAAACTGACGGGTCCGGAGGGTGTTGTCAAACTGACGGGTCCGGTTCCGAAGGGTGTTGTCAGAGACGGCTACGGGTCCGGAGGGTGTTGTCAGAGAGACGGGTCCGGGTCCGGAGGATGTTTTCAAACAGACGGGTCCGGAGGGTGTTGTCAGAGAGACGGGTCCGGGACGGAGGGTGTTGTCAGAGAGACGGCTACGGGTCCAGAGGGTGTTGTCAGAGAGACGGGTCCGGGTCCGGAGGGTGTTGTCAGAGAGACTGGTCCGGAGGGTGTTGTCAGAGAGACGGGTCCGGAGGGTGTTGTCAAACTGACGGGTCTGGAGGGTGTTGTCAGAGAGACGGGTCCGGAGGGTGTTGTCAGAGAGACGGGTCCGGAGGGTGTTGTCAAACTGACGGGTCCGGAGGGTATTGTCAGAGAGACGGGTCCGGAGGGTATTGTCAGAGAGACGGGTCCGGGTCCGGAGGGTGTTATCAAACAGACTGGTCCGGAGGGTGTTGTCAAACTGACGGGTCTGGAGGGTGTTGTCAGAGAGACGGGTCCGGAGGGTATTGTCAGAGAGACGGGTCCGGGTCCGGAGGGTGTTATCAAACAGACTGGTCCGGAGGGTGTTGTCAGAGAGACGGGTCCGGAGGGTGTTGTCAAACTGACAGGTCTGGAGGGTGTTGTCAAACTGACGGCTACGGGTCCGGAGGGTGTTGTCAAACAGACGGGTCCGGAGGGTGTTGTCAGAGAGCCGGGTCCGGAGGGTGTTATCATCGGACGAATCCGGATCCGGAGGGTGTTATCAAACTGACGGGTCCGGAGGGTGTTGTCAAACTGACGGGTCCGGTTCCGAAGGGTGTTGTCAGAGACGGCTACGGGTCCGGAGGGTGTTGTCAGAGAGACGGGTCCGGGTCCGGAGGATGTTTTCAAACAGACGGGTCCGGAGGGTGTTGTCAGAGAGACGGGTCCGGGACGGAGGGTGTTGTCAGAGAGACGGCTACGGGTCCAGAGGGTGTTGTCAGAGAGACGGGTCCGGGTCCGGAGGGTGTTGTCAGAGAGACTGGTCCGGAGGGTGTTGTCAGAGAGACGGGTCCGGAGGGTGTTGTCAAACTGACGGGTCTGGAGGGTGTTGTCAGAGAGACGGGTCCGGAGGGTATTGTCAGAGAGACGGGTCCGGGTCCGGAGGGTGTTGTCAGAGAGATGGGTCCGGAGGGTGTTGTCAAACTGACAGGTCTGGAGGGTGTTGTCAAACTGACGGCTACGGGTCCGGAGGGTGTTGTCAAACAGACGAGTCCGGAGGGTGTTATCAGAGAGCCGGGTCCGGAGGGTGTTGTCAGAGAGACTGGTCCGGAGGGTGTTATCATCGGACGAATCCGGATCCGGAGGGTGTTATCAAACTGACGGGTCCGGAGGGTGTTGTCAGAGACGGCTACGGGTCCGGAGGGTGTTGTCAAACAGACTGGTCTGGAGGGTGTTGTCAGAGAGACGGGTCCGGGTCAGGAGGGTGTTGTCAAACAGACGGGTCCGGAGGGTGTTGTCAGAGAGACGGCTACGGGTCCAGAGGGTGTTGTCAAACAGACTGGTACGGGTCCGGAGGGTGTTGTCAGAGAGACGGGTACGGGTCCGGAGGGTGTTGTCAGAGAGACGGGTCTGGGTCCGGAGGGTGTTATCAAACAGACGGGTCCGGAGGGTGTTGTCAAACTGACGGGTCCGGAGGGTGGTGTCAAACTGACGGCTACGGGTACGGAGGGTGCTGACAGAGAGACTGGTCCAGGTCCGGAGGGTGTTGTCAGAGAGACGGGTCCAGGTCCGGAGGGTGTTGTCAAACAGATGGGTCCGGAGGGTGTTGTCAGAGAGACAGGTCCGGGTCCGGGGGGGGTGTTGTCAAACAGACGGCGCCGGAGGGTGTTGTCAAACAGACGGGTCCGGGTCCGGAGGGTGTTGTCAGAGAGACAGGTCCGGAGGGTGTTGTCAAACAGACTGGTACGGGTCCGGAGGGTGTTGTCAGAGAGACGGGTCTGGGTCCGGAGGGTGTTATCAAACAGACGGGTCCGGAGGGTGTTGTCAAACTGACGGGTCCGGAGGGTGGTGTCAAACTGACGGCTACGGGTACGGAGGGTGCTGACAGAGAGACTGGTCCAGGTCCGGAGGGTGTTGTCAGAGAGACGGGTCCGGGTCCGGAGGGTGTTGTCAGAGAGACAGGTCCGGAGGGTGTTGTCAAACAGACTGGTACGGGTCCGGAGGGTGTTGTCAAACAGACTGGTACGGGTCCGGAGGGTGTTGTCAGAGAGACGGGTCCGGAGGGTATTGTCAGAGAGACGGGTCCGGGTCCGGAGGGTGTTGTCAGAGAGACGGGTCCGGAGGGTGTTGTCAAACTGACAGGTCTGGAGGGTGGTGTCAAACTGACGGCTACGGGTCCGGAGGGTGTTGTCAAACAGACGGGTCCGGAGGGTGTTATCAGAGAGCCGGGTCCGGAGGGTGTTGTCAGAGAGACTGGTCCGGAGGGTGTTATCATCGGACGAATCCGGATCCGGAGGGTGTTATCAAACTGACGGGTCCGGAGGGTGTTGTCAGAGAGATGGGTCCGGAGGGTGTTATCAGAGAGCCGGGTCCGGAGGGTGTTGTCAGAGAGACGGGTCCGGGTCCAGAGGGTGTTGTCAGAGAGACGGGTCCAGGTCCGGAGGGTGTTGTCAAACAGATGGGTCCGGAGGGTGTTGTCAGAGAGACAGGTCCGGGTCCGGAGGGTGTTATCAAACAGACGGGTCCGGAGGGTGTTGTCAGAGAGACGGGTCCGGGTCAGGAGGGTGTTGTCAAACAGACGGGTCCGGAGGGTGTTGTCAGAGAGACGGGTCCGGGATGGAGGGTGTTGTCAGAGAGACGGCTACGGGTCCAGAGGGTGTTGTCAGAGAGACGGGTCCGGGTCCGGAGGGTGTTGTCAAACAGACTGGTCCGGAGGGTGTTGTCAGAGAGACTGGTCCGGAGGGTGTTGTCAGAGAGACGGGTCCGGAGGGTGTTGTCAAACTGACGGGTCCGGAGGGTATTGTCAGAGAGACGGGTCCGGAGGGTATTGTCAGAGAGACGGGTCCGGGTCCGGAGGGTGTTATCAAACAGACTGGTCCGGAGGGTGTTGTCAAACTGACGGGTCTGGAGGGTGTTGTCAGAGAGACGGGTCCGGAGGGTATTGTCAGAGAGACGGGTCCGGGTCCGGAGGGTGTTGTCAGAGAGATGGGTCCGGAGGGTGTTGTCAAACTGACAGGTCTGGAGGGTGTTGTCAAACTGACGGCTACGGGTCCGGAGGGTGTTGTCAAACAGACGGGTCCGGAGGGTGTTATCAGAGAGCCGGGTCCGGAGGGTGTTGTCAGAGAGACTGGTCCGGAGGGTGTTATCATCGGACGAATCCGGATCCGGAGGGTGTTATCAAACTGACGGGTCCGGAGGGTGTTGTCAGAGACGGCTACGGGTCCGGAGGGTGTTGTCAAACAGACTGGTCCGGAGGGTGTTGTCAGAGAGACGGGTCCGGGTCCGGAGGGTGTTATCAAACTGACGGGTCCGGAGGGTGTTATCAAACTGACGGGTCCGGAGGGTGTTGTCAATCTGACGGCTACGGGTCCAGAGGGTGTTGTCAGAGATACGGCTACGGGTCTGGGGGCAACAAAATACCCGTGTCGGAGATAAGAGAACCCGGCTTGAGACATGTTGTTGGTAGTTCTATTAAAGGTCCCTTTTTCTGATAATAGACAATATAAGATTTGTATTACTTTTGTAATAAATGTGTAATTTTGGTAATAAGCTTTTAATGATTACATTTTTATGCTCAGACTAAAATGTAAAGTCATGTTTCAGTTAACATTTACTTCACATAAAAGTTTTATCAAATGAATTCAATAGTTTTAGTTTTAGTTACGCAGGTCTGGTGTCAGACATTTAGCTAATACAAGCTTCCAGTTTGTGACAAACTCTATTTATTTGAGAAATCATGCAGTGGCAAACCCTCTTTATTTGCCTGCTTTTCTGCATTTGTTTGCCATAAAATATGACCCGATTTGTCATCTAAATCACGATCACAGTCACACATCGTGTGGCAGCTGAACTGCTGTAGTGTGCTGTGAGGTCTGGGCTCGGACCGGAAAGACAAGTCTTAATCTTCTGCAGTCTTTCTGTGCTGAACGTGCTTCCATATTCACTTATTGCTTGTTTCTGTTATACATCAGCTGGTGCTCAGACATCCTGATTTTATCTTGGAAATGACTTGTTTTGGTGGCGAGTGGTCGAAGTCCTGGGGAAAGCAAGCAAGTCCAAATCATGATATTCCCTCCACCATGCTTCACTGTGGAGCTGTTTAGAGTTCAGCTTTTGATATCACTCCACAACATATTTCATGTACCGTGTGTCAAGCTTCAGATGTGCAGCAATATCTGCATCCATGCATATCTTCATACAAGCTACACTTTGAGCTACTGCACATACAAAATAAACAAAGTAGCTGAAAAGCTCTTAAACGTTGTTGCAGAATGTATAATGATAGTAAAAGATTTCTATTTGAAACCACACTCCAGGCTTATTTCTCTAACTGGACTCCAGATTCCAACTACCAACTCCACTTAGCTTGTGTGAAATCCATATTTGACCACAATTAGGATTTTCTTACGTTTTCCTCCAGCACTATCTATTTAATGTATGCCTTTGGTAACTAAAGGTCTGTGTTATTGACTTTAGAGCGTTGTTTTGGTCTGTTGTTGTGACTTGAATCCGGATCAGGTCTCTTTCTTGCCACTGTAATTGTTTAATGGAAGAATAAACTCGCTCAGTGATGCAATAAAATGTTTAATCTCAACATTGTTTGATAATTTAGGAAGAGTAGTCTGAATTAGGATGACGCTTCCTGTCTGTTTACTGCCTCTGGAGTTTGAATCCAAACTTGTGTGACTGATTTTTGTTTCTAACCTTCACTTTGTCTTTGTAGGTCTTTGTCAATTGATGCTGAAATGGAAAAGTACAACAGGTATTCACATAACACACAATTCCTCTCCTTCTACTACTACTTCCTCTTCTCCTTCTACTACTACTTCCTCTTCTCCTTCTACTACTACTTCCTCTTCTCCTTCTACTACTACTTCCTCTTCTCCTTCTACTACTACTTCCTCTTCTCCTTCTACTACTACTTCCTCTTCTCCTTCTACTACTACTTCCTCTTCTCCTTCTACTACTTCTTCTTCTTCTCCTTCTACTACTACTTCCTCTTCTCCTTCTACTACTACTTCCTCTTCTCCTTCTACTACTACTTCCTCTTCTCCTTCTACTACTACTTCCTCTTCTCCTTCTACTACTTCTTCTTCTTCTCCTTCTACTACTTCTTCTTCTCCTTCTACTACTTCCTCTTCTTCTCCTTCTACTACTTCCTCTTCTTCTCCTTCTACTACTTCTTCTTCTTCTCCTTCTACTACTTCTTCTTCTTCTCCTACTTCTACTTCTTCTTCTCCTTCTCCTACTACTGCTTCTTCTTCTACTACTTCTACTATTAATCTGTACCCGTGTTAACTGGCTTAAAATTCTGTTAATATTTTTGTGATGATGGCATTTATTCAGAAACTTGGTTATTAGTGGTGACTTTCCTTCTGTGAGAGCTGCGAGATTCAAGAATTAAAGGTGTGAGAGCATTCCAATTGTGAGTGCAGCCACTTCCCTGACGCTCCAAGTTATCCTATCGCCCTTCCAGGTGTGGCGCTGATGTCCACTTCTGTGGGAGACGATGTCTGCGGCTCACCTGGTTGGTGTGGTTGTAGAGGTGGATTAGACGCAGCTGCTCAGTGAGGACCATGTAATTGACTCAATGCTGTAGGAAGAACTGTGCAGATGATGTCCTGCACCCCCTTGGATCTGTCGGCCTGCTGATTAGTGGCTTTTGTGGCATCTACTAGACTTTACTTTAAATTAAAGTTTATACTAATATCTGATGAAGAGCTGAAAATCTTCTCTTTTTCTCTGATTGTCATTGTGTATGACATTTTTAAATCTTGCTACAAAAGTGACTGATATTCTTTCCATGTTTTTCTGCCAGACTCATTTCAGACGGTAAACACGTTGCCAAACAAGGGGACATTCAGAAAGCGCTGGAGCTGTTCAAACTCGCGTACAACCTTCACCAGACCCCCAAACTAGAGAGCAGGATAAAGAAGATAGAAGAACTCCTGGCTGAGAATGACTTGGAGGATGAATATGACGAGTTTGTCAACGTGAACAACAGTGGGTTAATGTTGTATAAGGAACTGCACAACAAACTGTATGACTACCAGAGAGATGGAGTTTCTTTTCTCTATGGTCTCTACCGAGACGGACATAAAGGAGGGGTTCTAGCTGATGACATGGGGCTTGGAAAAACCATCCAAGTTATATCATTCCTGTCCGGCATGTATGACAATGAGTTGATAAAACACACGCTGCTCATCATGCCAACATCCCTGATCACAAACTGGATCAAGGAGTTTGCTAAGTGGACTCCAGGTATGAGAGTCAAGGAGTTTCATGGCACCAGCAAAGCAGAGAGGGCCAGAAGTTTGGAGAAGGTTCAGCGGAGGACTGGGGTTGTCATCACCACATACACTATGTTGATTAACAACTGGCAGCAGCTGTCCTCACATCAGGGCAGAGAGTTCTGTTGGGACTATATTATCCTGGACGAAGCACACAAAATAAAGAACACATCCACCAAAACGGCCAAAAGCGCTTACGCCATCCCTTCAAAGAACAGGATTCTTCTGACAGGAACTCCAGTCCAGAACAACTTGAAGGAAATGTGGACTCTCTTTGACTTTGCTTGCCAAGGCACTCTCCTGGGAACAGCGAAGACTTTCAAAACTGAGTATGAGAACCCTATCACCCGGGCCAGGGAGAAGGATGCCACCCCTGGAGAAAAGGCTCTCGGATCGCGGATGTCCGAAACCCTCATGGTCTTAATCAAACCCTACTTCCTCCGGAGGACCAAGTCAGAAGTGCAGAAAAAAAAGTCGGGCGCCAAGGGGGAACACTCAAACAACAAGATCAATGAAGTCCAAACAGATCAAGTCACCTCCGGAGCAGTGATGCCCAAACTGACGCGGAAGAACGACCTGATTGTCTGGACGTACCTGAGCGCCATTCAGGAGGACATTTACAGGCAGTTCATTGCCTTGGACCACATCAAGGAGCTTCTCCTGACCTCCAGATCACCTCTCGCTGAGTTAACCATCCTGAAAAAGCTGTGCGACCACCCAAGACTGCTTTCAGCTGGTGCCACAGCGAAGTTGGGCTTGGACGACAATGCAGCTCAAGGCTTACAGGATGACAACATGGACACCGAGGCCAACAGCATTACCAAAGTTCCAGATGAAACCTTGATCTCAGAGTCTGGAAAACTTGTCTTCCTACTGTCACTTCTGGACAGGCTCAGAAAAGAAGGCCATCGCACACTTGTCTTCGCTCATTACAGGAAGGTGCTCGATATCATCGAACGTATCCTCAGCAACAGAGGGTTTAAAGTTCTGAGATTAGACGGCACAATATCTCAGCTTGCAGAGAGAGAACGGCTCATCACTCTTTTCCAGACAGACAAACGTTACTCTGTCTTCCTCCTCACCACTCAGGTTGGAGGGGTCGGCATCACCTTGACTGCAGCAAACAGGGTGGTCATCTACGATCCCAGCTGGAACCCAGCGACGGATGCCCAAGCTGTTGATAGGGCGTACCGTATTGGCCAGACTGAAAACGTGGTCATCTACAGGCTGATCACCTGTGGCACGGTGGAGGAAAAGATCTATAGGCGACAGGTTTTCAAAGACTCTCTGATCAGACAGAACACAGGGGACAAGAAAAACCCATTCCGGTACTTCAGCAGACAGGAGCTTAAAGAACTCTTCACCCTGGAAGACACTCGGTCTTCATCCACTCAGCTGCAGCTGCAGGCTCTCCACTCCAGACACCGGCGGACCGACCCGGAGCTGGACGAGCACATCGCTCACCTCCACGCCATGGACATGTTTGGCATTTCTGACCACGACCTCATGTTCTCCGTCGATGTCAACCATGATGAGGCCCTCGAGGACCAGGAGGAGCACAACTACATCGAAGGGCGAGTCCAGAAGGCTCAGGAGCTGGTGAAGGCCGAGTCTGAGCTGCAGGTCGGTCAACAGTGGCACTCAAAATTAAATTTAGAGAACTCGTATTAGGAACTATAAACATTCACGCAAAACAGAAAGTACACCTTCTTTTAGGTCTCAGGTTTACATTTCTGGACGTAATTAAAAAAATAATCTGGTTGTCATCAAGATGAAAGAAGAATAAAATGGTTTTGTTTCACATTGTTAGATATGTATATTCTGCTTCTAGTCTATTTTGGCTTCAGGTGATACATCACATTTAGACTTCTTTAATTCTTTAATTCAGACTTCTTTACTGGACTTCCAAAAAAACTGGATCGATGTTGATCATCGTGTTAGTTTTGTCATTGATGATCAGTGTTTTCCACAGCAGCAGGTCGTCTGTGAGATGCCTGCTTCTTTTTACTTTACTACAGAAGCAGATCGTCTGTGAGATGCCTGGTTCTTTTTACTTTACTACAGAAGCAGATCGTCTGTGAGATGCCTGGTTCTTTTTACTTTACTACAGCAGCAGGTCGTCTGTGAGATGCCTGGTTCTTTTTACTTTACTACAGAAGCAGATCGTCTGTGAGATGCCTGGTTCTTTTTACTTTACTACAGAAGCAGATCGTCTGTGAGATGCCTGCTTCTTTTTACTTTACTACAGAAGCAGATCGTCTGAGACGCCTGCTTCTTTTTACTTTACTACAGAAGCAGGTCGTCTGTGAGATGCCTGCTTCTTTTTACTTTACCACAGCAGCAGGTCGTCTGTGAGATGCCTGGTTCTTTTTACTTTACTACAGCAGCAGATCGTCTGAGACGCCTGCTTCTTTTTACTTTACTACAGAAGCAGGTCGTCTGTGAGATGCCTGCTTCTTTTTACTTTACTACAGAAGCAGATCGTCTGTGAGATGCCTGCTTCTTTTTACTTTACTACAGAAGCAGATCATCTGTGAGATGCCTGCTTCTTTTTACTTTACTACAGAAGCAGATCGTCTGTGAGATGCCTGCTTCTTTTTACTTTACTACAGAAGCAGACCGTCTGTGAGATGCCTGCTTCTTTTTACTTTACTACAGAAGCAGATCGTCTGTGAGATGCCTGCTTCTTTTTACTTTACTACAGCAGCAGGTCGTCTGTGAGATGCCTGGTTCTTTTTACTTTACTACAGAAGCAGATCGTCTGTGAGATGCCTGGTTCTTTTTACTTTACTACAGCAGCAGATCGTCTGAGACGCCTGCTTCTTTTTACTTTACTACAGAAGCAGGTCGTCTGTGAGATGCCTGCTTCTTTTTACTTTACTACAGAAGCAGGTCGTCTGTGAGATGCCTGCTTCTTTTTACTTTACTACAGAAGCAGATCATCTGTGAGATGCCTGCTTCTTTTTACTTTACTACAGAAGCAGATCGTCTGTGAGATGCCTGCTTCTTTTTACTTTACTACAGAAGCAGACCGTCTGTGAGATGCCTGCTTCTTTTTACTTTACTACAGAAGCAGATCGTCTGTGAGATGCCTGCTTCTTTTTACTTTACTACAGCAGCAGGTCGTCTGTGAGATGCCTGGTTCTTTTTACTTTACTACAGAAGCAGATCGTCTGTGAGATGCCTGGTTCTTTTTACTTTACTACAGCAGCAGGTCGTCTGTGAGATGCCTGGTTCTTTTTACTTTACTACAGAAGCAGATCGTCTGTGAGATGCCTGGTTCTTTTTACTTTACTACAGAAGCAGATCGTCTGTGAGATGCCTGCTTCTTTTTACTTTACTACAGCAGCAGATCGTCTGTGAGATGCCTGCTTCTTTTTACTTTACTACAGAAGCAGATCGTCTGTGAGATGCCTGCTTCTTTTTACTTTACCACAGCAGCAGATCGTCTGTGAGATGCCTGCTTCTTTTTACTTAACTACAGAAGCAGATCGTCTGTGAGATGCCTGCTTTTTTTTACTTTACCACAGCAGCAGATCGTCTGTGAGATGCCTGCTTCTTTTTACTTTACTACAGAAGCAGATCGTCTGTGAGATGCCTGCTTCTTTGTACTTTACTACAGCAGCAGATCGTCTGTGAGATGCCTGCTTCTTTTTGCTTTACTACAGCAGCAGATCGTCTGTGAGATGCCTGCTTTTTTTTACTTTACCACAGCAGCAGATCGTCTGTGAGATGCCTGCTTCTTTTTACTTTACTACAGCAGCAGATCGTCTGTGAGATGCCTGGTTCTTTTTACTTTACTACAGCAGCAGATCGTCTGTGAGATGCCTGCTTCTTTTTGCTTTACTACAGCAGCAGATCGTCTGTGAGATGCCTGCTTTTTTTTACTTTACCACAGCAGCAGATCGTCTGTGAGATGCCTGCTTCTTTTTACTTTACTACAGCAGCAGATCGTCTGTGAGATGCCTGGTTCTTTTTACTTTACCACAGAAGCAGATCGTTGCTTGAAAAAGGCATGACTTTTTGCAAATGAGGCCTTTTTTTTACACTATTTTCTAATTTTCTAAAACTCAAATATGTCTGGATTCAGGTCATTTTGGTCTGTAATGAAAGTTTACGCGTTTACCAATAATGGACCACGGGTTGAGTTTTCCTTTTAACATAGTTAGATGGTTTAGTTTTAGTTTTTCAACAAACGATGTCATAGTTATTGTTCATTATTTTAAGTTATTTCAAGTATTAAGTTGTGATTTAACATTTAGACGTTTAAATGAACACATCCAGAGGTCAACCGCGTGCTCTTGTGCATCCAGAGTTCAGCTCGTTCAGGAAAACGAGCACGTGCACTCCGGTGTTGTTTGTGTTCATAAACCAACTACTTCATGTGATTCTGGACTGACCTCATATAAGCGTCGTTGCTGCCCCCCAGAGCCAGACGTTTCTTCTTTTAAGGCAAAATGCCCGAGTTGAGATGTCTCAAACTACGTGAAAGTATTATTTCAGTATTTGTGTGTGTTGTTTTCTGCAGATGCAGCTGGCTGAGAGCATGGCATCGAGCACCGAACCCGCCTGGCTGAGACAGTCGCTGAGCACCAACAACAGGCAGCCGTCGCATGAGAAGAAGAGCAAAAATCCAAAAACAAGTCCTTCAGAACCGCCGGCCAACTGCAACTTCCGCACACCACCTGTTGAGGTGGATTTGGACCAGTCCGGCTCTGAGGAGGCCAGCCAGCAGAATCCCTGTCATGACATCATCGATCTGACTGTAGACATCTCTCCTCCTTGTCAGGAATCTGAGCGGGCAGCGGCTGACACAGCAAATGGCTCAGTTGTTGACCTGATGGATGGATCTACTGCACCCTCAGAACGTTGCACCAGCCCACTGAGAGTTACTGAGGATGACAACGCACAAGTTAACGAAGACTCGCACTCTGAAAAGGACCCATACCTCGCCACACCCCTGCAGCACAGGAGACTTTCTGTCCTGCAGCAGTCAGACGCCAGCTTCAAAGCAGGAACGCCCACAGCCAGCGCTGAGCTCGAGTCCTTCAATGGAAACTTCAACCTGCAGCTGGAGGACAGCCACAACGACATTTTGGAGGACACGGAGACCGAGGAAGAGGAGCAGATGCTACTGTCTCAGCTTCAGACAAACGGCAGCTTCAACATAAACAAGTCTTTGTCACAGAGTCAACACCGACAAACGACCAACGGCTGCGCAGACGTAAATGAGTCCATGAATGATTCTGTCGTGTTTGCCAAGAAGAGGAAAGCAGCAGTGATTTATGACAGCGAAGAAGAAGACGAGGCGGAGCTGAAGTCTCAACTACATAACTCATTCCAGGTGCTTGGAGCCTCCACGCCCAAATCAGAGCCCTTGACTTCCAGGAAAAGCATGGGAGGAAATGCCTCTGTGGTATCACACCGGTCCCTCCTCCAGTCCATCATCGAAGACCTGGATGACCAGCAGGACCCAGAGGAAAAACGAGACACAAGTGATGATGAAGAGGCTTCAGGAGGGCACTCTGAGGATGAAAATCCTGAAGAGGAAGAGCAACAGGTGGAGGGTGGCTCATCAGAGGAAGATGGCAATGAGGAAGATGATTTTTCAAGGAAATGCTCTGAAACAGAGAAGGAAGAGGATTTCATCTTTTTAACTTGTAATGAGTCTCAGCAAGAGGAGACCACTGGAGAGACTCTAAACTCTGAAAGCCAGGAGGAGGATGAGGAGGAGGTGGAGGAGGAGGATGATGATGATGAGGTGGAGGATGATGATGATGAGGAGGAGGTGGAGGAGGAGGAGGATGATGAGGAGGATGATGATGATGTTGATGTTTCAAGGAAATGCTCTGAAACAGGGAAGGAAGAGGATTTCAACTTTTTAACTTGTAATGAGCCTCAGCAGGAGGAGACCACTGGAGAGACTCTAAACACTGAAAGCCAGAAGGAGGAGGAGGAGGAGGAGGTGGAGGGAAGGCAGGATGACTCGGTGGAGGAGGGCAAGAAGTTTAACCAGGAGAAAGATAATGAGGACAGTGATGTTTTAGAGTTGAACTTAGATGAGGTAGAAGAAGAAGAGGAGGAAGAAGATGTCTCTTCAGCTCACAGTAAGTATCAGCTGGAGGTAACCAATGGAGAGACACTAAGAGACACAGAGGAGGATAACTCATTAGATGACTTGAATAATTTGGAGGATGAGGAGGAAATGGAGATGGAGAAGGAGTCAGACTCAGCAGGTGTAAAGTCAGGAGAGGACACAAATTCCAACCTGGAAGATTGGAGCAGCGAGCCTGAGCTGGCCTCTGGAGAACGACTGGATCCGTGCACCGTTGAGGCAGCTGTGGAGTCGGAGAGCTACGACTCCCTGGTCAGAAAAGGGAAAGAGTGCTACAGCCAGGCCAAGCTGGAAGACGCCCTGGACTTCTTCCTGAGAGCCATCGACATCAAACCTGGAGATCCTGAAGTTCAGTTCATGACCATCCAGCTGTACCGGCAGCTGAGCCGGAGGCATTGACAACACCTGCTCCACTGTCGAGTCAGTTTCTTTTTCCTTTTTCTTTCTTTCTTTCTTTTATTTAATCCAAGGACAACGATTTATAATTGGGCCTCAGATTGAATGAGAAGTGGAAGTTGCATCAATGTTTAAAGATTTTTTTAAAGTAGATGAATAAGAATAAATACATACATTGTTATTCTTACTTGAGTGTATGTACTTACTTGTCTCTAACAAATCAAAAATCCCAACACAGGTGTAGCCCGAGTCTGAAAAGACACCTCCCAGTGACCTGGTCGGGTTGTGACGGCTTTGTGACGCCGTCCAGACGAGGGAAAGTTTGGCCGACTTCCACGTGTTAATCTGCACCTACGTTCACATCAGGCTGCGTCGGCTGGGCCTCGATGTGTAAAACGTTGGTGCACTGACGTCAAGACGGCAGTAAAGACAAACGCACTGCTTACAAAAGAGATGAAAAGCAGCTGTATTCCTGTGGTAAAACACGATTCTGTAAATATAAATCTGACTCTTCCTGTCAAGTCTGCATGTTAAATTTAAATTGATGTACAATTGTTGATGGACAAAGTTTTAGTTGCCTCTTCTTTCTATGTGATGTTACATTGTTTTCCTGTGGAGCTGATCTGCTACGTCCGTGTTGGTGGAGGTGGAGGTGGTGATGCATTCAGCGACTGTTCAATGGCTTTAGGACAGCAACATGTTCTCAAACTTGCACTTTTAAATGTTCCTGATCATTTCCTGATTAACATTTTTTTATTAAATAAAAGGAGTATCTGTGGTCTGAGGTTGTGTGAAGTTGATCTTCTCTCCGCTTGGTTATAATTTGCTTCTTTTCTACGACGTTGTTCTCCACACTGAGTTATTGGTTTACAAAAACCAGTGTGTTAATCTGATGAGCTCCAGCTCAAACATTGTTGAGCATGAGGCAAACCAAAGCAACAAAAATGTAGTGTAGTCACGGCAGTCTAGATGAAGGTCCTCAGGAATGAAGTTGAAATAAAAGCAAACTAAACATTCTGTATCGATGCGACGACACATGTATCTTACAAATATCTCTCAGTGTTGATGCCTATACTTTCAGGAGCTTTAAACACCTCTTCGTGTCCGTCTCCCTTCGTGTCCGTGTCTCTTCGTGTCCGTGTCTCTACGTGTCCGTTTCCCTTCGTGTCCGTGTCTCTTCGTGTCAGCTTCCCTTCGTGTCCGTGTCTCTTCGTGTCAGCTTCCCTTCGTGTCCGTGTCTCTTCGTGCCAGTTTCCCTTCGTGTCCGTGTCTCTTCGTGTCAGCTTCCCTTGGTGTCCGATCCCCTTTGTGTCCGATCCCCTTTGTGTCCGTTTCCCCTTTGTGTCCATTTCCCAATTTAAAAATGTACCCATTTAACAAACAGCAACCTCAGTAGCTTGTGGAAGAACCAAACAGCCTCAACAGCCTGGCACCTCCTCCTCATGCTGGTCACCAGCCTGGTCACACTGCTGTGGGACGGCCTCCCAATCTTAAACCAGCATTTGTCACAAGTCAGCCAACGTGGTTGTGTTGGTCACTTTGGCACGGACAGCACGCCCAAGCTGATCCCACAAGTGTTCAGTGGGTTGAGGTCAGGACTGCTGGCAGGTCACCCCATCCTCTCCACTCCCAAACTCTGGAGGTGCTCCCTGACAAACCCTCTCTGAGGGGGCGAGTTGTCATCCTGGAGGATGGAGTTCTGTCCCCGACTGTGGAGATATGGGATTGCCACTGGTTACAGAATCTCATCCTGAAATATCTCTGCATTGAGATTGCCTCCAGGGATGGTGAGCCTCGTTTTCCAGTGAGGGAGATGCCGCCCCACACCATCACACTGCCTCCACCAAAACATGGCAATCAGTTGGTGCCTCAAACCGGATAGCGTTCTCCGCATCTTTGCCACACTTGGGCCCTACGATCCAACAGTAGGAAGAATCTGGACTCGCTGCTGAACATAATGTTCCTCCACATGTTCAGGTTACAGTCCACGTGTTCCTGACACCAGCACAAGACAAACTGGCAACAGCCAAATAAGCAAATAAACTGTTTGGCAGAGAAGGTTTGGCAGGTTTTTGTGGGTGCAACCCAGATACTCAGGTCTGCGGCTCAAGTGTGTGTGTGTGTATATATATATATATATCAATAAACAGACCTTAAAAAATTGTTTTCATTTCAGCCCAGTTTCCAGGACAACGTCAGTTGGAGTGTAACAACGTAGTGTTTATTTTGATACCTAACATTAAGTTATGTCAGATGCTTAAGTCAAAATATATGCTGTTATAAGATCGGAAGTACCAGCAGCAGATTCAATAATACATATTTGTGTTTTTGCATCACTGAATTATTGTTAATGATTCTTGCTCAACATGCAAAATCAAATTAATTTACGGTGTTGTTACACATCCATTACTGAAAACAATGATCAATCATTTTTCTGATAAGTAATCAATAATTGATTACGCGTTTTACAACTATTTGACTGGCTTAATTGGAAAACTAGGAAAATTGTATGATTAAAAATAATAATTTTAATAGAAAAGAGGAATATGTAAGAATAAGAAATGATGCGATGAGTTTTTAAAACTGAGTGACTACATTTAGTAGTTGTACTGAAATGTAACGCTGCACACTCTTCACTTCATGTCTCCAAGAAGCGTAGATTGATGACATCTCACTATAAGCTGTTTTCAGTCCGACTGATGTTCAGTCCACATTTAGAGAAGACGGAAGTCGTTTTCAGCGGATCACCTGGGACATGCAGCGCCGGCGTCCGTGTGTTTACTTCCACACAAAACCTCCCGGTTACAACCCTGCAAATCCCCCCACCACCCCAGTTTCACCGTGAATCTGTCCACGGGGGTCTCTGCTAACGAGTGCACCACCGACTGAGTCCAGATGTGCACTTTTTACATATTTTAAGACACGAAATGTGGAGAAAACTGTCTGCGAACGGCTCGGAGTCGCCGAGTATGCGAGAGGTTTGAAACATCCTGCAACTAAAAGAAAAAGTCCAGGAAGCCCAGAAGGAGCTCAGTCTGGAGTAAAGAATGTTTACTTTATGTCCCGGCACCGCTGACGGTGGCAAATGGTTGTTTTGTGGTGATTTAGGGGTGAAAACGCGGCGGAGAAAACACAAGTGTGGCCACATTTGAGGGGCAGCGGCACAGCCGTGAGCGTTGTCTCTCCGCGGTTCTCATGTGTGTTATAAGTCCCGCCTCCGTCGCCGAGCGCGTTCACGTTCACTCGAACAAACCAGCAGACGGACGAGCAGAGACATGGCAGAGGAAGCTCCGGCAGCAGCACCGGCCAAGGCGCCCGCGAAGTCCCCGAGGAAGAAGTCCGCTCCCCGGGCCAAGAAGGATGGCCCCAGCCTCACCAAGCTCATCGTGGCCGCCGTGGCCGAGTCCAAGGAGCGTAAGGGGATGTCTGTGGCGGCGCTGAAGAAGGTGCTGGCCGCGAAAGGCGTCGACGTGACCAAGGCTAACAAGCGCATCAACACCGCCGTCACCAAGCTGGTGACCAAAGGGACCCTGAGCCAGACGAAGGGCACCGGCGCCTCCGGCTCGTTTAAGCTCGCCAAGAAGGAGCCCAAGGCCCCCAAGCCGGTCAAGAAGGTGGTCAAGAAGAAGGCTCCCGCCAAAGCCAAGAAGCCCGCTGCCGCTAAGAAGACCGCCGCCAAGAAGCCGGCAGCGAAGAAACCTGCCGCCAAGAAGCCCGCGGCGGCCAAGAAGTCCCCGAAGAAGGCGCCGGCCAAGAAAGCGCCCAAGAAGGCGGCGACGGCGGCCAAGAGCCCCAAGAAGCCCGCGGCCAAGAGCCCCAAGAAGCCCGCGGCCAAGAAGCCCAAGACCGCCAAGAAGCCTGCAGTCAAGAAAACTGCCGCCAAGAAGCCCGCAGCCAGGAAGGCCAAGAAGTAAAACGTTTACTTTAGCACCGAAACGACAACAACGGCTCTTCTAAGAGCCACCACCTCCTCCACTTAAGAGTTATTCTTTCTCAAGCTTTTAGCACTTTTGTACACATCTTGAGTTATATTATGTTCCATCTGCCAACTCCCTCCGGACAGGCAAAAATTGATGGGTTTGCCCATTTATACTGACACTAGAATTTTCTCTGGGGGATCAATAACATTTGTTTATTCTTTTAATGCACTGCGGTCACATTAATATCACAGCAGAGTGTCAGTGACCTTTCTGTATTGGTCAGCTGCGACTCCTGAGTTGTTGCACCTCATACTACTCGTATCAGCCGACGCAGCAGCTTCTCATTCTTCATCGGCACAATCACGGAAAACAAATTTAATACGAGACAATACACAACAGGCATCTGTCTAACTAACTTACCCACAGTTGAAATAAGGCCAGATAAATTTGCTATTGGGGGGTTAGTTTTGGGTTTGAAGATGAACAGTACGCAAGATTCCTGCACCACCGAGACTTGTTTGTAACTAACGACTTGTAAACTGCATTTAAATGATCGAACTTTATCTGACTGCAGCAAAATGAGTGACGGTACTGATCACGTTGTTTACAAAACATTTTCTATTTTTCAAATAAAAGAAAACTGACGTCAATTTTGTATTCATATTCGTAAAATTTGATCATAGTAATTTGATATTTTGATTATTAGTTTAAAGTCTTTCTCCCGCTGGGTGGAGCAGCTCCGCCTATTGAAAGTCGTGCCCACTGTTTCCTCTTACGTCCGCAGCTGATTTATAAAAACCGAAAATCTCCACTGTCGTTCTCACAAATCTGAAGCTGCTTGAACTATGAGTGGAAGAGGAAAAGGCGGGAAAGGACTCGGCAAAGGCGGCGCTAAGCGTCACCGTAAAGTCCTTCGTGACAACATCCAGGGAATCACCAAGCCGGCGATCCGCCGTCTAGCACGCCGCGGGGGTGTGAAGCGTATATCCGGGCTCATCTATGAAGAGACCCGTGGTGTGTTGAAGGTCTTCCTGGAGAACGTGATCCGTGACGCCGTCACTTACACCGAGCACGCGAAGAGGAAGACTGTGACCGCCATGGACGTGGTTTACGCTCTGAAGAGACAGGGACGAACCCTGTACGGCTTCGGAGGATAGACCCGGTTCCGTACCGGCCTGGAATCCAAACGGCTCTTTTAAGAGCCGCCTACACAGTCTGAAGAGCACTCCTGTTATAGTATAGTGTAGTAATATGTTAGTGTGTGTGTGTGTGTGTGTGTAATGTATTCTTAATTTTACCCGCTGCTGGCTTCAGTATCTATGAATTGTATACTTTTGCGTATACATCTTCTGTGATTTTAACCGGTGCTATGAATGGAAAGTAAAGATAATAAAGTTGCAAGTTAAAAACTTGTGGGCCGATTTAACATGAACTGCGCGAACAAACAATCCAAACTGCTAAGTGGATGTTGATTTAATGTTTGCAATCGGCAGCGGGCGTGATACATAAACCCTCCATATCCCATAATTATGAGATACTAAGTCATTGTGACTTGGTAGCAAGCATAGCATTACACATATTGTTATGCAACACATTACAGCAAAAACTTTAATTTATATCCATCCATCACACCCGTTTTATCCTTTGCAGGGTCACGGGGGTCTGCCGGAGCCTGTCCCGGGGCCACCTGGACAGGTCTCCAGTCTATAACCGGGCCACAAGAAATGTTCAAATGTTAATGTTGCTGTTTGTGGTATAAAGGGAATAATGACTGTAGTGTATCTGAAACTTTTACTTTTGATCCGTTTACTGAACCTGTTGCAGGGGCGGCTATGATGCGGGCGGCGCAGGGACTGGAATGCCGTGTTCCCCCGGACCTTGTCTGAGTCTGCTTGTACGTGTGGTCTTGCCGTTTCGGTTGTTTGAGCGCCCTGACTCCGGCGGGCGGTGCTCTGCGGGCGGATCAAACCCCTCCGCTTTAGGTGATGCGGTGTTCAATGACTTGCAAATAAAGTTTGAATTCTAAAACTTCTTTAAAGTTCTCCAGTGTTCGTCCAGTCCAAGCCTTGCTGGAGCGACAATATTTTAGCGGGCCGAGATGTGTGTCTCCTAAATGAGTATCATAAGGACACCATCTGATTGTAGATGGAAGTATGTAACATATACAACACAATAGTAATGTACATGTCTTAAGAATGTTATGAGCATCAGTGAAGTCTACGTAACCGACACAACGGTGTCACACGGTGACTTCTAATAAACAGGAGAAACGGTAATTAGCTGCTGAGATGAGATGCTCAGCAGTTTTATTTTTTTATTATCCTGATCATAAACGTGATGTTCACTGCATGACTACACATTATAGGTGTGTATTGTTAGAAAAAAAGTCCTTGTTCATAGGCGTTAAGCTCAAGTTACATTATTTGAGTCTAAACTTGTAGACGTCTCTGTTGGAGACCTGCTGACATCCTGACCTGCCTGACCACCCTCTGACCACCTCAGCGTCTGCTGTCTACACCCGTTTATATAGTCATCTCTGTAGTACAGCAACTCCACGTAAATCACTCATGTGTACATAAAATGTTTAGTTCTCCAGCTAACTGATGACTAAAATGTCGTGTCTTTCTTGTAATTCAATCATGTAATCATGTAACTTCTCTACCTGGCTGGACGTCGCCTGCCTTTGAACCAGGTTCTGATCCAGGTTTCTTAAATCTAAGAGTTTCATGTAAAACTAAACACTTATTGATGAAGGGCATGAACTGGAAACCACAAGAGTTAGAAGACACTTCCCCCCCAAATATTCTTTCAAATGGGGGGCGATAATTAGGCGATCCTGCTGTGCTGATTTAAAGTGTGATCTATTAACGGATCAGCAAACACACATGCTCTTAAACAGTTTCAGCCTCCGCGTGGCCGTGAACTTTTACTAAACAGGGTCTCCAAACAGGCTTGCAGACAGTCCAAAAAGCCAACCGCGGCCCGCTGATGAGGTGACCGTTTCCCTCTGGACTCGGGTCGGTTCACCGGCAGAGGCGAGCTTCAGTCCGGCTGCCGCCACACGGCGCCTGCAGCGGATCACGTGGTTCGACGAGTAGGGGCGGAAGCGGCCGAAGCGGCCGCGCACTTCTCCGGCTGGGCAGCGAGGCCGTCTCCGGCTGGTAGGCTGAAACTCCGCCGCTGCTTGCTGTTTGGTGTTCGCGTGTGTCCGACTCGGTCGGCGTGTCCTCGTTCCTCCGTTCGGCGTGTTTCCCGTCTCGTTTGACGACGTTAGCAGATTCCGCGCTTGCTATTACTCCGAGCAAAACACGGACACGTCCTGAAGCTTAAACCAACAAACCAGCGGCAGCTGAAATCGCAGGTTAATGTACCGCGGTGTTCGGGCTTCTATTATCTACACGTAGCGCCGTTTCACGCCGCGTGAACAGAAACGAGAGTCCGTCTGTTGAGAAACAAAAGTTTTCCGCTGAACCCCAACAAAGATGGCAGCCGCCGCCGTGTTCTGCTCGTCGCTGCTCCGAAGTTTGTCTCGACTCGGACCTGCAGCCGGTTCACGGTCCACACGGCATAGTGCGGCGGACCACTAGGCAGTGGGGGGGTTGCAGTTGCACACACGTAGCCCCAGTTGGACATTTTAAAGAAGTAAATAGTGGTTAATTGTGCTTAACGGGAACAATAGTCCAAACACGGATGAAGTGTCGGAAAGAAACGGAAGGTCACCGTGGAGACGCGCCGGCCCCCACCCCCCCAGGCCTGCGCGTACACGCGCCGCCCCCCACCCCCCAGGCCTGCGCGTACACGCGGGCCCACCCCCCAGGCATGCGCGTACACGCGCCGCCCCCCACCCCCCAGGCCTGCGCGTACACGCGCCGCCCCCCACCCCCCAGGCCTGCGCGTACACGCGGGCCCACCCCCCAGGCATGCGCGTACACGCGCCGCCCCCCACCCCCCAGGCCTGCGCGCATACGCGGGCCCACTGGGGCTGTGCATGCTTCAACTTTACTTAAACTTTACTAACTTTCTTAAACGACATTTTACACACTGTCAACATGAATATAAAGTGTGTGTGATTGTTATTTATTCTTAGTTACACTGGCAGTGAAATGTGTGTTAATTAATGAGCCACAAAATATGATTTCAAATCCAACATTAATATCGGATCAGCGCATCCGTTTCACCTCATGTTTGACAACAGAGAAGTCCAAAACGAAGGAGCATTGCTGACCCATGGTCACCAGGAGGCCAAATGAAGGCAGGGGCCATGCAAACGGGGTCTCGGACTTAAATGTTTAGCTTTCTGAAAGAGATCAGGAGATGTTAATGTGTCTCACTCGAACCAAATGGTCTGATATCAGCTTCAGTGTTTCTCAGGCTGGTTCTGTGGCCTGGAGTCTGGCTTTGCTGAACTCGTTTTCTTAGTTAAGGACCTGCCAGCACCTGTGGACCATGTGTTTGTATGTAATGATGTATGTTTCACTCTGCAGGTGTAGAGCCATGGATCACAGCGGAGCCCGTGAAGGTCCTGGATCGGGCCGCAGTTCCACCAGTCCGTCTAGGGCACCGATTGTGGCTAAGGGACAAGGACTCCAGACCAATCAAAAGCCCAGATTGAAGGTAACTCCTTTCCACAACTCCCCAATAGTCTTTAATGATGCAGCTCTGCGCAGCAAACGAACAGCAACAGCTTTTGGGAAACAGCAGGGATGCTCTGGCAGCCTGTTTCTGGGGTCATCAACACAGCTGACTGGAGCACCTGCCAGAGAGAGACCATGTACTGGTGCTGCTGCTCCTCCTGCCGACACCAACACCACTACGATCACCACTGCTGGAAACTCTGAGAAACAAAGTCCCGCTTCAGGACCCACACAACAAACAGCGGTTGACGAAGCACAAGTAAGCCCCCATGTCAAGATTAACATATCTTGATTTGCTTGGAAATGTGCTTTAGAAGTTAATACGGTCAAAGTTGTTAACACTATGGCCTTTTCAGACATGACTTATGCAATAGTACCCTCCATACTGAGTGCAGCTGACTCAAGGCAATTTTAACGCAAAGTGGGATAAATATACACATAACATAGAAAGGAAGAACTCAGCTTTAAGCCAATAAACAGGATTTCCACCCAAAGAAAACACAGTTCTAACATCGAGTGGCTACGTGAAGACATCATAAAAAAAAAGGTGGATGTGACAGGCAGCAGAAAACTACTAATAGGTGAGTAGCTGCTACGTACCAACAAACGCCAGCTGTCACAGGAAAAACTCCTCCGACCAAAACGGCGTGAAAACAACTAGTCTGAAACAAAAAACACAAACGAGGAAAAACAACCCAGCTATCCGCCTGGAATATCAGCTTGCCCTTGATGTTTCGGCTTCATAAATCATGTTTTAGTAAAAAAGCTCTTATTTTTGTGATCCTAAATTTGTGACAAATCAAATTCACTTGGTTCTTCCAGATTGAATCTGTGTGCAGCAGGGTCATAAAAAATGCAGGACTGCTGAGAATTTTCTTAAGCAAACATACAGTATAATCTTTGCTCTGTTGTGATTGCATAATAACTGAAATGATGTAAATTTGATATCTGCTCATTTATTCTATTGGCTGTAAAGATTCCATAAAGATACCAGGGAGTGGTGGCCTAGTGGTTACAGTGGTGGGTCAGGGAGGTCTACAGGAACCAAGCAGTCTAGAGTCAGGTTAGGGAGGTCTACAGGAACCAAGCAGTCTAGAGTCAGGTCAGGGAGGTCTACAGGAACCAAACAGTCTAGAGTCAGGTCAGGGAGGTCTACAGGAACCAAGCAGTCTAGAGTCAGGTCAGGGAGGTCTACAGGAACCAAGCAGTCTAGAGTCAGGTCAGGGAGGTCTACAGGAACCAAGCAGTCTAGAGTCAGGTCAGGGAGGTCTACAGGAACCAAGCAGTCTAGAGTCAGCTTAGGGAGGTCTACGAGAACCCGACAATCTAGAGTCAGCTCAAGGGGTCTACAGGAACCAAACAGTCTAGAGTCAGAACAGAGCTTAAGGGAGTCGATGAAGTTAAAGAAATGTCACATTGTTGCCAGCCCTTAACTCCCAATTGCTCCCCGGGTTCTAGCAGCCCCACTGCTCACTAGTGAAACTAGTTGATGGGTTAAAAGCAGAGGTCCAATTTCAGTGTGCATCGTACATACAGCGTGTGCATAATGTCCATACTGACAAAAAATAAAAAAAAATAAAGGTTTCAGTTGCAGAAATCTGTCAAGTGGTTCCTGACGAGGGGTCGGGGTCGAGCGTTTCCTGACGAGGGGTCGGCATTGAGCGGTTGCTGGAGAGGGGGACAGGGTTAGGGCCTGGGTCGAGCGGTTCCTGACGAGGGGTCGGCATTGAGCGGTTGCTGGAGAGGGGGACAGGGTTAGGGCCTGGGTCGAGTGGTTCCTGACGGGGGGGCCTGGGTCAAGCGGTTCCTGAGATACGGCCTTGCACACCTGCCCACAGCTCAGCAGCTGTAAGGCACCGGTGTAAACAGTCCTGAAGGATTCAGCTGGTACAGATCCCCTAAAACAGTTAGATGTGAAGTAAATTAATGTGTTTAGCAACACAAATATTAAAATAAGATCATAGTCTAATACCTAAAAAGGCCTCAGTGGGATAATTATACCTAAATGTGCCAAAACAGCCAGTTTGGAAAGGACAGTTAAACATTTTTAAAGCCTTTCTACAAAACTCTGTGTAAACTATGAAGAATTAATGTTTATACTTTATAAATGAGATCTTAGAGCGAAGAGATATACACTCTGAAAGTGTCATAGATGGAGACCTTTTTTCATTTTGATGTGTTCCATCTTCGTTTACTCTGTTCTGATGACTTTTATAAATAACACGACTATCTGTAATCTCACTTGAGTGACCTTTATTGTGATACCATATGTAGTACACCTAGAAGTTGCTGAGGTAGACTAGTGAGGGTTCATTTAGTTGTAATAGCTGGCTTTTCCTTGCCTCTTTGTTTTTGAGTTGCTGAGTGCATGATGACGCATGATGTCTTTTCTTTACCTCCGAAGCCTCCAGGCAGAAAGGCACCAAAGCTGGCTCCACCGGGCAAAGTGAGGTCTGGACCGCCGTCGAACACAAAACCTCATCACAGCCGCAAAAGCAAAGACTGGAGAGCCTCCACCTCTGTCAAAGCTCAGGGGGGTCAGTCCAATCTTTCTTGTTCAAACTTTTCTAGATGGAGTGAAACATTATTGATCCCAGATGATACTATCCTGTACTCTTACATTTAATTAACAAACAACGTAATGACTATATACTATTCATGAGTGCAAGCAGAAACACATGCACACTTGGTGAAGCTGAGCTCAGACAGGTCTTTATTTTTATGGTTTTAATCAGTTGATTTTTACGTAGAAACTTTGGCCATGATGTAACATTTCACTAGTCACTAGGTGACTTAATGATTTAAAGTTTATGTTCATCTATGCGCTTACAGCTGGGAGGAGAAAGAAGAGGAAGATGGGAACATACAACCTGGTCCCCAAAAAGAAGGTCAAGGCTGTTAAACACCCGGAGAAGGCACGTCATTTCATTTATCTGTTCAGACCCCAACATCCACTAGCAGCCACCCAGGAGTGCAAATGAATCTTCTTTTCACTTCCACTTTCCTCTTACAACGTTGTCCGATTGGCTTCTCAACTTTGACCTTTTTCAAGCTACCAGTAACATTGTTTTGAGCAATTCCCTTCTGATCACAATTGATGGATTATTGATTGAAGCAAATCAGTTTGGTGAAGTTAATAAATAAGTTATCGTGTAAAATTTAAAGTGCTCTCATCAATGGGTCGTTATAAGCTGTTAGTTGTGTAGTTTTTACAGGAAAAGTATAAAGGAGAATGGTTTGAAGTAGCTGCCTGATTGGGGTGACATCAGTTAGGTTGCTTTCAACTGCACTGTTTGTTAATCAGGAGTCCTGAAGTCATTGTGATGTTGAGAACACGACATGACTGATTGGCAACCTTGGTTACCCAGCAACTGCCTGGGTTTAGTAAACAAATTAAAAAATTATGCAAAGCTTTGTCTGAAACAGGAGAACTGCGCACATTGCCAGATCCACATCCGGCATCAGAGATGACCTGGGCCACCAGTTTTTGAGAGTTTCAGGATTTTCCTTTTTTCCATTCTTCTGGCAAACACGTCTTGAAGTGTGCAACAGTAAATTGTTGCTGCATTTTCATTAAAAAAAAAAAAAATCTTTTTAGGTGGTAGTCCAGAACCTGGACCCTCCTCCTCCCCAGCTGTTCCTTAGTAACATGAGCAGCATGTGATTCATGAAGATGTGGTCATGAAGGCAGCCAATGTTTCTGTCAAATCTCAGCGCTCTCTTCATGATGACATCACAGAAGTGGAAATGGCGCACCGCTACAACCTCGGGTACAGCAGACAAAATTGCAATGTCAAGTTTCTGACAAGACCCAGAAATGTCATTCCACTTAATCGATAGAGTGAAAATGGCCCGTCAAAGGTCATTTTAACTTTGCATGTGGACAAAAAGTGTTTTAAAAAGGACTGTTTGTAAAGGATTGTCCTTCTTCTTTGCTGCTGTGTCATCATAAGTCTGCACAAGATGATTACGGGTGGACACAAAAGGCGAGGCGGCATGTTGTCAAGGCCTCTGCTTCCAAAGAACTGGACCAGTACCGATGTATTTCTAATAAAATAGGCAAGCAGCAGCCATGAATTGTCCTCTGTTTGCATCTGTTGACAGTACTTTGTGTCATATTAGTAGTTCTCTTGTACAAACTGAAGACAACATGGGAGTCAAAAGTGGGACATTCCTGCACAGTCTTTTTTTTTTTTTTAATTAAACCTTTTAAAAAAATAACATACAAAAGTTAAATGACTGTTTTGTCTGTAAGGACCCAATCCACGCTGTCATTTAGGTGGAAGGATGTTTTTCATTCTTGTCAGGGGCTTAAAATAGCTTTTTATTTTTTATTCTGCTACTTTGGACTCACATACACGGCAATCATGCTGCATATCCATATATATTTCGTTGTAACTCAAAACGCTTTGATTTTTGTCACATTGCTCCCCAGTGACAGTTTACATTCTCTATAAACTAGTAAGTGACCCAGGGTTGCTTTGACTCTGGAGTTTTCCTTTAACTGTCCTCGTGCCAACTCCTTCTGGAACGTGTTGCAGGTCTGATAAGTAAAAGGATGTTCGCTATTTGGTCAAAAGTATTCGTTCACCTGCCTCAACTCGCATATGAACTTAAGTGACCTCCCATTCCTGCTCCATAGAGTTCAATATGTCGTCAGTCTTCAGTTCTACTGGGAAGGTTTACGAGTGTGTTTATGGGAATTTCTGACCATTCTTCCAGAAGCACATTTGTGAGGTCACACTGATGTTGGATCAGAAGTCCTGGTTCTCAGTCTCCGCTCTAATTCATCCTAAAGGTGTTCTGTCGGGTTGATGTCAGGACTCTGTGCAGGCCAGTCAAGTTTATCCACACCAGACTCGGTCATCCAGGTCTTCATGGACCTGCTTTGTGCACTGGTGCACAGTTCTGTTGGAAGAGGAAGGGACCAGATCCAAACTGTTCCCACAAAGTTGGGAGCTGGAATTGTCCAAAAGTTCTTGGTCTGCTGAAGCATCCAGAGTGTCTTTCACTGGAACTCAGGGTCCAAGTCCAGCTCCTGAAGAACAACCCCACACCATAATCCCCCCTCCACCAAACTTTATACTTGGGACAATGCAGTCAGACAAGTACCGTTGTCCTGGCAACCGCCAAACCCAGACTGGTCCATCAGATCACCAGATGGAGAAGCTCCATTCATCACTCCAGAGTAGGCGTCTCCACTGCTCCAGAGTCCAGTTTTACACCATTGCATCCGTTGCTTTGGATTGCACTTGGTGATGTTTGGCTTGGATGGAAACTCATTCCATGAAGCTCTGCACATGGTTCTTAAGGCTTAATCTGAAGGCCGCATGAAGTTTGGAGGTCTGTAGCGATTGACTCTGGAGAACGTTGGTGACCTTGTAAAAACATTGTAAAAACAGTCTGCATGTCTAGGTGCTTGATTTTATACACCTGTGGTCATGGAAGTGGTTGGAACACCGGATTCAGATTATTTAGATGGGTGAGCAAATACCTTTGGCAGTATAGTGCCAGTTAAGAAATGAAGTTGATGGGAAAAAAAACAACATTTAATATGTTGGGCTCACATTGTCTGCAAAGCAATAAAAATCAAATGAAGATTTAAGATTATACATGTGGAAGAAATGTATATGAAAGAAAAGCCCATATTGTATTATACAAGTATATCAACAAATTGTCCTTTTATTTTCACTCAGAAAGAGGAGCCAAACACCGTCGTTAACAACCAAACTGTGACAGATGAGAAATCAGTGATTCTACCAAAGACCGCAAAAGCTGGAGAGAAGGCAGTGATCGGGAATGAGTCGCCGGTGGAGTCTGGAGCGTGCAGCCATGCTGAATACACAGAGCTGGCTCTGGACTGCCTGGACCTGAAAGCTCAACAGGAGCTGTTCTCACCTCCCCTCGCAGGTGGGACATGGATGTTACTGATCACATACCAACAGCTTCACGTTATCATTCCACATAATACCGTTTTCACTGTCTTGTGTTTGGCTGTGGCTGCGTTGGGATGTTTACGCACACGTTTTCCAGCAGATGCTGAAGCGACAGGAAGTGACCTGGCAGAGGAGTTACCACTGTGCTGCTGTCGTATGGAGACGCCAAACGGCGAGTGGAGCTCGTCCACACCGGATCAGACCTGCATGGCCATGGAGAGCACAGATGGAACAGTAAAAACACACAACATATGTCTTGATTGCAGTTAATATTATAAAAAAAAAATATATATATATATTTATTTATTTATTTATTAAAAAAATTAAATAATACAATTTTTTTGTGCCACTAGCTGAGTCGTTGTCAGAGGGCAGTGATGAAGCAGGAAATGATGAGACCCTCCAACACAGTTCACCTATTGGTTCTGTGTGAGGACCACCGGGCTGGCATGGTTAAGCATCAGTGTTGCCCCGGCTGTGGACTCTTTTGCAGAACGGTGAGGAAAAACTATGTGCACATGTTACATTTCACCCACAACTGCCTGAGACTACTTTTTAAGAAGTGAAAATATTATTTCAGCCCCTGGATTGTGTGTTTACACTGGTGTCAGGATCAGGGTAGATCTGGAGCGAAGGGTCTGTAGAAGTGTCTTGCTGCTCCCTGACAGTCTTTGCTGGAGCATTAAGAATCCAGCAGTTAACCAAGAAGACTGGTCCAGCTGTACCAAGTTGGTTCATGCTGTACACATGCTGTGCACATCGCAACATATACTTAGAATGTGCGATAACTAGATTTGTCTCTGGCACAAATGAAATGAAACTCCTCGAACTGGTGCAAGGGGAGACCGATCTGTCTTGTGACAAGGGTGTGTGAGCACGCTCCTGCGTGAGTGAGGTCTGAAAACGATCCATAAGGCCTCCCCACCAACAGCTGGTTAGCACTACGACCAATCAGAGCAACAAACAAGGTCACGTGTTCAGAGCCGCATGGGCGAGTCAACAGCAGAGTGTGTTTTGTAGAAGAGTAACTCAACTCAGACATAAGTTTGTGTCCACCTCTTTGACGCCCTGATTGAACCTGCGGATGCTTTTCCTGATTTCTGGTGGTCTGGGAAGGATCGTCTTAAACTCTCCAGTCTGATATCTGCCACCAGATCATAACTGAGACCAGCCACGATTCGTGATTCATTGCAAACAAAACATTTATTGTCATTGTTCTCTTCACAAGACGATGTTTGGCCTTCGTGTTTATAATGGAAACTTGGCAGTGGGAACCGTTCCTTCATCGGGAAGCCTCGGCTGTCAGGTGTCGCGGACTTGCAGTAACTTGCCAAAGCCGATTTTCTTGCCATTTGGTGAATGCTGAGACCTTTTTGGCGTTTGAGATTCAGAGGATAGGTTGTTATATGTTACTGCATTTTAGGATTCTGTCCTTCGTGGTTTGCTGGAGCATTTTATCAGATTTTACTGACTTTTTACTTTCCATTTTGAGGTTGGACAAAGTTTTGATTATTGGGGATTTTAATTCACACATTGAGGATGCTGCTTGTGCTTCTGAGTTTTTAAATCTTATGGAATCTTTTAATTTTTTGCATGGCATTACTGGGTCTGTGCGCTGTAAAAGCCCCATTTCAGAGTTGGTGTTTTCACCAGGGCTTGTTTTTGAGCTGATCCAGGTGGAGGATTGTCTTATCAGTGACCATGGGTGCGTCATTGAACCTGGTTTCTGAGTCTCCTAACCAGGATCTTCATCGGCGCATCACTAACCAGGGTGTTGCTGATCCTTTCTGAGTTTGGATTCTGTTTCAATGCCCATCTGCACTCCTATGAAAACCAGTCTGGTGTCCACCAAGAAGTGTCCACCTTGGGCACCAGGGCTGCATACTTCGCTAATTTTACACCCTACATCATGTAAGAACTCCTAAAGTTTGTTTGAAACAGTTGATTCTCTGGTTTCAGTAGATCTGCCAGCGTCTTCTGACAGTAACTGCGGCACATTTCTTAATTACTTTGTCGTGAAGGTAAATAAAAAAGCCCTATAATCGTCCCTCTGGCTGATTTCACTTTTCCTGGTAAGCCAGAAGCCTTCTCTCCAGTTACACAGGACAGCATTAGTGCGTTACCATCCGGAGTGAGAGCTTCATCAAGTCATGCTGATGTCCTCCTGACATCACTGTTTTTAAGTTTGAACTTTACCTGCCAGCATGTGGTAAATTTGACGAACTGTCTCTTGACTGGTTGTCCTTCCTCTGCTTTTAAACATGCTCTTGTCCAACCGTTGCTACAGAAATGTAACTTAGACTTCACACGGACACTGGAATCAATACAGATCCTCTTTGCTCTCTTCAACTTGGCTCCTTAGGGCACCTTCATGGAGTGCAGGCCTTACGGTAGCATTTCTCACCGCTTTCACCGCGACTGTGCCTCCATCCTAAAGGATCATAGATTTTGCCCCCACTGTGGAGAGGATGCGAGCGGGGCGGTGGAAGTCACCGTTTCAAGGGCCGATCCTTCACCCTCGGTACCCAGATCAAACCCTGGGCCATCGATTCCTGCTGTGGCCACCCTGCCGTCGGTCCCAACCTCGCCCGCCGTACCTCAAATACTGAGAGCAAAGAAGACCAGCATGCCACAGAGGAGCAGAGACGAGACCCCGAGCAGGTAAATGAGGCTCAACAAGTACCCAGGATTGTTACACCATCTTCCGTACGAGCAAAAAACAACCACCATTCCTATGAATTACAACATGGACCTAACGGTAATCTTGCTGCTCGCTTTCTGTGGCAGGTCAAAGGAGGAGGCTGCACATCCTGCAAACAGACTTCCTAAAGAGACACTGGAAAACATCCTTATGGCGTTGGATGATGAGAAGTAAGCTTGACCATAAGAAAATTCCAACAGTTTTAAAGAAATCCATTGAAGAGAGGACCACGGTTTGCAGGGTGAGGTGTATAATTGATGGAAATATTTATCGTCTTTAGTCTGAAACCGAAGAAGGTGAAGTACCCCACCAGGCAGCTGTACCTCTCTGCAAAGCAGGGAGACTTGCAGAGGGTCATTCAGCTTCTAGGTAAGAGACGCTCGCCGACATGAGCCGTTTTCACACGTGCTGAAATAGTACATGATTGATGATGCTTCCCGAGAGGTTGGATGTGAGAGCGCAGTATAAAGATATATTCATACCTGGCTGCTCAGTGAAACTTTTTTAAAGATGTTAAATCTCCTGGCGATATGTGGATATTGCAATTCATAAAGTATCTGTCACCACTGTCGACATGCAACTTCTAAGAGTGTTGTTTAAGAAGCACAATGGGTTTGTTTCAGTTGATGGAAAGGACCCCAACTTTGTGATGGAGGGTCAAAACAAACACACCCCACTTCATGCAGCGGCCGCCGAGGGTCACCAGGAGATCTGCCACATGCTTGTTCAGGTGAGACGGCACACTCAAGCAATTCGCTGAAATAATTTACCGCTGACATGGTCCGTTCTCACTTACCTTTACTTGTCTTAAACATGTTAAATACTTCAAAAGAATTTTTTTGTGTTTGTGATTAATATTAATATAATGTGATTTGGTTTTTTTTTTTGTGCTGTAAATACTGACAAACACAGCCTCTTGGGTTTTTAAATATTCCTTATGAATTGAAGTAACGTTCTGAGCTGATGATCGGAGAGTATTTCTGCTTGAAATGAGATGTTCAGCATGTACATGGGTGTTAAAGACCTGCCCTGCCCCAGGTGAGAATGTTCAAAGCAGAACTAAGAGCCTGTAATGACCCTCTCGAAGAAAAACAGGAAACGCTTCATATTCTCTGTCTGCAACGAAGTAAAAGCCCATGTAACTGCTAGAATCTCTTTTATTTATTTATTTATTTTTTCTTGTTTCGCCTTTCTCTACCGGCTCCGTCTGATGTGGTGTTGTAGCATCGGTGGTACCGTTGTGTTACCAGCCCTCCTAACGGTCACAGTGGGCGCGGTGTGTTAATGGCAGTTATATTTGTGCGCACAGGCTGGAGCCAACTTGGACATGTTTGACGAGGAGCACCGAACACCACTGATGGCAGCCTGTGAAAACAACCACCTGAACACGGTGAAGTACCTGCTCAGGGCTGGAGCTGCTGTCGCTCACAAGGTGGGTCCACGGCGCACGTCACGGGTCGCCAGTGTGAGCTTCACCTATTCTGACCTCTCTCTGACCGCTGTCCCAGCACCGAATTAAAAGCCATAGCATGCGGTCTTCATTGTTTGGATCTTCTCCAAACCTCCTCCTTTCCACTTTTGGACCAGTTTGAACCAGGTTCTGTTACTGGGCTGGTTCCTTCATCAACGCACCTGGAATTCAGCGTCCAAGTTCTAACTACACACAAAAAAACCTGTATAAATATAAGACTGATTGAAATAAATAATCCCATCCTTACAATTTACAGAGTGGAGACCAGTTAACTACATTAAAAATATAACATTTTAAATCTGCCATAAAGATTAAACGATCCTGTAGAGGCTGGTAAGCACAAATATTTAGGAAGTTTTTTTTTTTTTTTTTTTTTTTTTTTTTTTTTTTTATATGGCGTGTGTAAGTTCTTGTTTGTCTCCCAGAAGACACTTTAATTTGAGCAGCAGCAGTAACAGCTTCTTGTTGTTAAGTCCTGATCACACTGTTGTCTTAGGATATCCTGGGCTTCACCTGTCTGCACCTGGCAGCCAAACTGGGACATTACGATGTTGTCCATCATCTGCTCAGCAAAGCATCCAAATATATCAACTACCAGGTAAAAGACAAAACAACCCCCCACAACCTCACGTGCACTAATGTTGCATGTTAATGAGAAGTAACGTGGGAGTGTGAACCTTGGCTTGCGTCTGCACAGGATGATGGCGGTTGGACTCCCATCACTTGGTCCATCGAGCACAAACACAAAGAGCTGGTCCACCTGTTTCTGGCCAAAGGTTCTGATGTTAACATCAGAGACAAGGTCAGTGTCGCATTGCTGTCACTATGACTCAGCAGGAGTCGTCGTCATCCGGCAGTGTGAAAACATGACGTCTTAGCCGTCGCTACGATTCTGTTGAGCAGTGAGTCTAGTAACTGCTAATCTGAATGATGACCGGTTACAGATCAAGCAACTGAAGCTGATGAAGCCTGCGCTGACGGAGGCCCCGCCTCTGCTTTAATCACACCCTGACCTCTGATTGGCTCCTTCTACAGGAAGAAAATGTGTGCCTGCACTGGGCGGCTCTGGTGGGCTGCGATGACATCGCCCAGTCTCTGCTGGAGGCTCGATGCAACCTGGACGCTGTCAACATTCACGGCGACACGCCGCTTCATGTCGCCGCGAGAGAAAACCACCTGGAGTGTGTGATGTGAGTGCGCCGCCTGGAAACGAACATTGCATGGCGTTCCACGCCGTAGTTTAGTTTAGACCAGAAAGATACCAGTTTTCAGTCTGCTTGTAAGGACGGATGAGCACAGACTTACAACCACTGGTTTACATTCACAATAGTTGTTTTGTCAAGGTTTGATTCCAACAGTCGTAAATATTTTACGGATATCCTATCTGTCAGGTATGCAGTCATTGTCATTAACATGATTTCCAAGCATGAGGGCTGATGTTTCAGTCCAGTACCCGTACTCTCTTCTTGATGGTCTAGAGCAAGTCAGGTGTTAACAAAAGACCTGATCTAAGCTGCTGTGGTGGTTGGGGTGGGGACTGCTCATTCCTGACACTTGCAGACGTGGATAAAGCCGCTGAGGTTGCATTGGCCGTGTCTTTTAAAGACAGGAAGTTTTTGATTTTTCATCCAAAATGTTGCTTGTTTCCTGTCTACAGGTTGTTTCTGTCTCGTGGAGCTGACGTCACCCAGAAGAATAAGGAGGGCCATACCCCTCTGGACTCCTGTGCCAGCGGCTCCAAGGTGTGGATCGCTCTCAACACCAACAAGAAGCTGACCGAAGCCAGGAGAGGACGGGACAGTCAGGGGGAGAGACTCCTCTGCAGGTGGGCTGGGTGTCATCACCTGTAAACCATTTTATGACCACCGAGTGCTCATGTAGGGCGAAATATCAGTGCTGGCCACAGTAGCATTGTTGGCACGCTTATTTATGTGAGGGGAGACTCGTTGCAATGGGATGGACTAGCTTATTGGAAATTATAATGAATGGAAACTTAAAGGAGCAAAAACGGATTCTTTTTTGTTAGTTATTTAGTGCAGTTCAATTTTATTTATATAACATCTATAACAAAACAAGGTGTCGCTAGGCATTTTCCAGAGACCCAGAACATGACCCCCGAGCAATTATTACATAAACAACGGCAGGTAAAAACTCCCCTAGTGGGAGAAAAACCTCCGTTTTTCAGTAAAAAGTTCCACAGAAGAAGTCGCTGCTTTAAAACAAAACAAAAAAAAAAAAAAAATCCCCAAAAGAGCATCGTGGATATCAGCAGCGTTACTGAGAAACCGATCTGTTCAGGATGCATTCAGGAAAATAAGTTTACCAAAATATCCTCCAGGATAATGCCAGCAGGGCTGAGAAAACCAAACTTTCTGGACTGTAGAGAGTTTTACTGTTGGAGCGTCTTTAAATAGTGTTTATTTAAGCTTTCACTTTGATGTGAGGTATTAATCATACATTCATTTTTTCTTTCCTTCCCTTAGGGATATTTCTCGGGGGTATGAGGCAGTTCCTATCACCTGTGTTAACGGAGTTGACAGCGAGCCATGCCCTGAAAACTTCAAATACATCCCAGACAGCTGCATCACCTCCCCACTGAACATCGACAAGGACATCACTCACTTGCAGGTGAGACTCCAGGCGTCTAAATTTAACTCCAAGCTCTACATAAGACAAGGCTGCGGTGCACAGCTTTGTTGCCGTTTTCTGTTCTGGCTGTCACATTATGCTGAATAGCATCAAAAACAAGTAAAGAAGTGTAAGTTTAATATCTGACTCTGTCATGCAGCACTGCAGCTGCACAGACGACTGCTCCTCCAGCACCTGCATGTGTGGTCAGCTCAGTCTGCGATGTTGGTACGATAGTGTAAGTACACACACACACACACACACAACTGCTGTTCAGGAAAAACGGGGACCTTTAACTTTGTAAGATAACCAAATAGTTTGCCTTAATTTTATTTATATAGCATGTTTTTCAATGCACGTTACCTCTAGGTGCTTTCTGGAGACCCAGAACATTACCACCGGGCAATTATTACATAAATAATGGCAGGTAAAACCCTCCTGGTGGGAGAAAAACCTTTGTAACCAGTAACACACATTGTAACAGAATATTTACTCATTTAAAATAGATGACGACTGTTTCGAGACAGTCTTGGGTTTGATGATGCATTGTCATAATTGTCGTGCTCCTTTATAGTCAAGGTACATGTAAGTTTTAAAGTGTCCATGTTATGCTGTTCTTTGTTTCTAGACGTTTAACATATAAAATGTGTCTTTAGAAAATCAACACAGAGGCTGCAGGCAGAGTATTTATCCCAGACGGCGGTTTGCAGCGTGTCTTGTGATTGCAGGAAGGTCAGCTGTCGCTGGATTTCTGTCAGTGGGAGCCTCCAGTGCTGTTTGAGTGCAACCATGCCTGCTCCTGCTGGAGGACCTGCAGGAACCGTGTGGTGCAGAACGGACTCAGGTGAACTACTCTTCTTCTTTAGATGTGTCCTGCAGAGCACCATCGAAAGGATGGATTCAATCAGATTTCCAAAATGTTGAAGAAAATCCCCAAATTTACAAAATAAAAAGTCAACTTCATGTTTCCAGCCCTGGTTCTGACCCATCAGACATGTTGCTCAAGCTGCTGATCACTGCTCATACTTACATTAAGTGACTGTTAGGAAACTGGCCCAGTTTTTGTAAAGGTTTCCAGTAGCACTTCATCGAGTCACAGTGCCGTGTTAACACGGCCAGCAGGTGTGACGCTGCACCTCAGGCCATTCTGACGTTATTTTTTTTAAACTAATAATCTAGTCGTGTTTTCAAATGGACGACTTAACTGTCGACTAATCTTTCCATTAATCTAACGAGTCGTTTTTCAGTTATCAATTATTGTCCCATTGCTCAATGAATGTCACCATTAACACAACATACATCAAAAGATTTATTGATGCCATTTTAATTACCATGTCACTGCTGCTCAGAAATATCTCAAAAATGAAATCAAATGAATGCGATGCAAAAACAAGTCAAGTGTAATAAAGGGACCCGAGGCGAAGCAGCAGCATGTTTCTGTTCCTCCTAGAAGTAACAAAACTCAAAAGGAAAAATAATCTGATTAACCACCACAAAAACCAACTTCTGTGTCGGCGTTCGATTGTCTAACATTCCTGTGAAGGAAAAGGATAAACAGGTTAACGGAACTCCTGGGCTTTGTTGCCAGCTTGACACAGCGCTCCAGGGTGTTTTATCTCCGTGTGTCGCCGGCGTGCTCCGTGTGTCGCCGGCGTGCTCCGTTGGCTTCCCTGCTTGGGCTACTGCCCCCACCACCCGACCTTGGACGAAGCAGAGAAAACTGGATGGATATTTACAATTAGAGCTGATGCAGATGTAGGACCTCAGCATCAGGATCCCAGGTTGTAAATGTGTGTTCTGAACTTGATGAAATAAAACAGGTGATGTACAAACAGAAAACACCGCTGGCTGGCGTTTATTTCGTCTCAAATCTAGGCTCCCTTTTTGACAGGAAAGATTATTTTCCTCTCATGGAGCTGATTTCTTGAATAAAAATCCTTGAATCTTTTAGGGGTAGTCGTCTGAATGTGCCGGCTGCTGGATGAGAAAACTGCCTTGTTTGTTACAGAGTGCGGTTGCAGGTCTTCAGGACACAGAAGATGGGCTGGGGTGTGAGGACCATGCAGGACATTCCTCAGGGAACTTTCATTTGCGAGTGAGTACATGTTTGTAGAAGAGAAAAAAAATAATAATTTCAGTGTTTTACTTCATACAACGGTGAAGAGCAGCTGCTCTCTGAGCTTCTCCCTTTGGGTTCCACAGGTACGTTGGGGAGATCATAGCGGATTCAGAGGCTGACAAAAGAGAGAACGACTCTTTTCTCTTCACTCTGGACAACAAGGTGACTGGTTTACTTTAAATACCCATCTTGAAACTCGGTTGGGCAAAATGTGTTTTTAATGCACAATATCTACTTAATCAGTTGTGAATTATTGTAAAGAGACTCGGCAACCGAAGCTGTAGGACATTCCTGTGTGTCAGAGTCGGTCCTGCTCAAACTCGGACTGAAGCTGGTGTCCCAGAATGTGACTGCCGAGGCCCCGCCGAGGCCCCGCCGAGGCCCCGCCGAGGCCCCCGCCGAGGCCCCGCCGTGGCCCCGCCGAGGCCCCGCCGAGGCCCCGCCGAGGCCCCGCCGAGGCACCGCCGAGGCCCCGCCGAGGCCCCGCCGAGGCACCGCCGAGGCACCGCCGAGGCCCCGCCGAGGCACCGCCGAGGCACCGCCGAGGCACTGCTGAAGGCAGGACGTCCAGGATCAGGATATGCTCTTCTGTTTGGTCAGCAGGTGGTGGTGCTCAGCTTCTTAACGTCTCTTCCAGCTGAGATCTGACACGGAGAACTTTTTATTCTCTTAATCATCCGTTTCACGATGTGCCCTCTTTTCCTTCGGGGAGGAGGGATGCAGCTTCTCTAGTTCTTTTTAAAGTTAAAGGAAACGTATCATCAAAATTCAGTAGCCACTAAAATCCTCTTGTTGCTTTGAGAAAGCCTGATGTTCTGATGGACACCTCTGATGATTCCATCTGCGGGGACGGTTATCACCATACGGGAATGATGGCAACATAGAACAAGAGTCCATGTTGTATTTCTGTCATTTCTAGTCCACTAGTTTGACTCAGAAAACGTGCGTTATTTCTTCATTCAGCTCATGGCACCATGTGCTCCTCACACACGTCACTCCAGAACGAGATAAATATTCTGGTCCTGAATCGGTCCGAGCAAAGCCTCCAACCCCCCCAGGGCATGTTCATGATTCCGTTTGCTTTCTTCAGACGGGTTCCCAGTGGTTTTCATTTTGAGACAACATGGGAAAAATGTTTGCGCTTCTGCTTGTGCTGCCATTCCTGCCTCCTCAGATATTTTGTCAGCAGTATCATAGATGGTAGAGAAAGTACTTGAACCCCTTGGAGAGGATGGGATCTCTGCATTCCTCTTCTTAAAAATGTGAGTCGCAGTTTAGGCAAACATAATGCAGATCCTACTGTTTTACTACCATAAGTGAGCTGTTGGCCGCCTCTGTGGGGTTTTCTGATCCGTTTTGTGGTGGATTTACTTCCACGCTTGGACTCGTCGTCCTGCTGCATCACTTCTGCTAAAGTCCAACTGGTGGACGCCCACGCTGACATGGCTGAAGGATGTTTCGGTAATTTGTGGAAATGATCTACTTAGCTTCCCTGAAGTAATTAGACTGTGCATGGATTTGTTCCTTCAGTAATGTTAATGTTTAATGGATGTCTTAAGTACAGTATATTGTGTGCAATCAGCTTGAGCACATTCAGTTGTCTGTTATTGTGACTTAAATGGAGATCAGGTTGCATTTTATGACAATTTCCTGCATAAACCCAGTTAAAGCGTTTTGCATGATATTGCTCTGCCTTCACATCAGAACAGTGGTTCCTCTGCTCTCGCTTCCCACAGTGGTGATGCACAAGGCAGAAAAACAACCTCTCAATCACAGAGTGGCCAGTTGATGGACTAGAAACGGTACCTGACTGTGATGGACCATGTCGTTTTGCAGGTGGGGGACGTCCACTGTATTGATGCCAGGCTGTTTGGGAACGTTGGCCGCTTCATCAACCACCTGTGTGAGCCCAACCTGCTGGCTGTGAGGGTGTTCACCATGCACCAGGATCTCCGTTTCCCCCGGATAGCCTTCTTCTCCAGCAGGCCCATCAGAGCCGGAGATCAGCTTGGGTAGGTCATGACCCCCCCCCCCCACCGAACAAAGATGCACAGAAACAAAGATAACTGATTTATGTTCCTCACCAGGATGGACTACGGTGACAATTACTGGAGGGTGAAGAGCAAGTACTTCAGCTGCCAGTGCGGCTCTCAGAAGTGTCGCCACTCAGCCGCCGGCAGATAGAAACTTCCTGCTGAGCTCTGATCCCTCAGTCTGAAGCACTGAACCAAAAACCTCACGAGTGCTGCTTTCAACAAGTCAGTGGCAGTGATGCGTTCTGGCATTCCCAGAACTAGATTTTAAGCAGCAAATGCAAAAGCATATGCACAAAACACAGGACCTAACTTATTAATGTTTTTACAAGAAGTGTTATTTTTCTGTGTGAAGCGCTGTGCAGCATGAGCGAGCGACTGGTTTAATCTCGACCATAGTGGAAGGGTTGTAGCATTTATAGATTCTTCTTTTAGGGTAGTTTTATAATTGAAGATGAATGAAGTCAGATCGTACTTTGTTGTCTGACATGTTTTGTAAACATGCTTTTTACTACATCTGTTTGTCAATTAAACACACTTTCAAAGCATCTTTTCATCCCATTTTCCTTTTATAACTGGTAAGAGCTGAGTTGGAGTTGATCTCAGATCTGTGATGAGGCTCAGGAAGACGTGTCGCATCAACTGGGAAAACCTTTATTTTTTTTAATTGATCTGTCTCGCATCATCTTGCTGAAGCTGGACATGGATGAAGACGCACTGCCAACGGACCGCTGGAAGAAACGTAAGTCAAATGATGCTGGCAGGACTGCTGACTTTGTTCAGAACACGGGGAATCGCTCAGCTCCACAACTTACTTCAAAATAACCAGCTCATTTTGTGTCCTACACTGGTCCGGGAGTTCGCCATTGAGGAAGAACTAATTTTACATCACCAAACAATATCAATAATCCATTGAAACCCTATGAAGTAATTGAAGGACAGTTAAAATGACACTCAAAACTTAAAAAAAACTAATGTCTAAACGTTACAAACTCGCCCAGATGAGACGCGATAACGACCCTCCCCACAGCCAAATGGGAAAAGGGCATCAAATTCTTCTGGGTTAAAATAGCCACCAATGATTTTTCCATGACCAGCAACACAAATATAAAACCATTCACAGATCTCGTATCACCCAAAGGAGGATGTTCAAACTGGGATTCACAGACGCAGACATGCTCACAATGCACCCTGGGTAGCACTGATGATTACTTCATGCCACATGGACCTACTCACACCTTCACTGTTTTTGGCAGCTGTATTTCAGGAACTTTCCTCTATTCTGAGCTGTGGGATCCCTCAATAACCGTCACTGCTCTGCGGTCTGTCTGCTCTGCGGTCTGCTCGGCCTGCTCTGCGGTCCTGCTCTGCGTCTGTCTTTTCCCTTCTATTCTACTGCATGTTGTTCATTTGAGGTTGTATTTTCCTGTCCAAAGATCTGCTATGATCATGTTTTACACACACAACACTGCGTTAAACAAGTGGACTAATTTTTAACTGGTGGAATCTCAGATTGGGACATTGGCTGTCTCTTAAATGATCTCCTTCCAGTTTATGCTCAACACAGCTTACAGTATACTGGGAAAGCCTTTCTTACATTTTATTTCTGTTTTAAAGCAACTGCCAGACTGAGTTCAGCCCAAACAGTAATGGAACCACCACCTTCCCTCGATGCAGCAGTCTTAATCTTCCTTTTGATCCATGATTTAACCCACTACGAGTCATTATCCTGTTAACACAAACCTGCATGCTCTAAATTAAACTGTGATTTGTTTTCTGCAGCTCGATTGTTTTCCACAATTGTAGGTCAAGGGACTGCTAAGTGTACTGTCATGCAACTCCTGAAAATGATCCTAACAATTTCCTCCAATTCCTTTGGTACATTTTGAAAATCAGATCCATCAGTCATTATGAGGTTTTGTCTACGAGATCTATAATGTGCATATTTTATCCTTAGTTGAGTTGACCTGTTTTTTTTTAATCTAAGTAAATGAATATATTTGATCTTAAAACAACTGTGTACCTAATTGTTAATAAATATTTATATTATTAATATTCCTGTTAAGAACTTTTGCATCAGAATCGTATTTATTCTTAAGTTGGATCGCTGAAGTCACGTGTGCTGGTCTTCAGTTATGCAAGGATCCTGTGAACAAAAGTTAAGTGTCACATCGAATGTATCCTGATATTTCTAAAAGTAAAAGTTCTAAAAGTGCTTAAAGGTAGACACGGGAACCCACCCAGGTGGCGTCTTTTTCAGGGAAGGCCTTTCATTCTTAGACAAAACGATCTTTACCTGCATCCAGTGCAAACGCATGACCAGACCTTCAACCAGCTGGACACATCTGGCACATCATGACATGTAAATCTGTGAGCCGCTCACACCAGAAGGGAAGACCGCTCCCAAAACTCCAGCCCATCATCGCTCAGTTCCCGGACATTCAGGAGGAGGCGGGGCTACACAGGGGTAACCGTGGGCCTGTACACGCCTTTGAGATGTATTTCTGCCATTAAATTCATGTATTTATTTTTCCTTCTTAAGACTGCCTCAGTTGAAGACGTTGAAGCCTGCTCGAGCTTTACTGTGGATCTGTGTTCTTGGACAGGGATTTGTGGAAGTGTCCCTCAGCCCCTGCAGTGATTTCCAGCACACATTCCCGTCTACTCTCACCGCAGCTGCTTGAGGGTTTGAAGATCCATGTTGAGTTTCGATTTAGGCTCCAGATTTTCATTATCTTCGTATCGTATTATGCAAGGTAGAGGATGAGATTTTCCAAGTCTGGACAATATTACACAAAGAAAGAAACTAAAACAGTTTAATAATTAATTAAAAATAATAACTGTTGTGATGTTTGGTGACCTTCTGCACATCTTTACCTCTGGCAGGCTCCTCTCTTTTATTCAGTTAACAAAGTTTATCCCCTCTCTTGTGTTAATGTCAGTAGTCGGGAACTTTTTTTTTATTATTCAGCTTTGTTTATTTAAGTACTTATTTTGAAAACTTCTGCACTTTGGAAACATGTTTGAAACGTGTATTTTTTTATTTACATTGTCTGCATTATAACGATGAAACACCCAATAAAACAGTCAAAAGAGAATAAAAGAAAAGCCCTGACCGGGTCGGATATTTCGTCAGTTATTCCCCGAAGCGGCCTCTCCTCCCGACGCCGGTGCGGCTCTTTCCTCCCTGTTGCTATGGAAACAGGGCCGGTCCAGGTGGAGCCACTGGCTGGCGTCTTGTCGGTCACGTGGGGGTCTGTGGAGGAGATTCAGACAAGAAAGTGATGTGACCACATTAATGTTGAAGACAGCCTCGTGGATACGTTTCGTGTGTGAAGCAGCTGAACTCGTAGCGACGCGTTTTGTGTTTTCCTCCGCGGACCGACGCGGCTCCTCCGCGGTGAAGCCGGAGCGGAGCCGGAGCGTCCAGGAAGACAGACGCGGCTGTCGGTGGACGTTTTCTGGTAGAAAGTATGTCCTGACCGCCCGCTGAGACGGCCGGCGGTGTTTTCCTCGTCGTGGGCTCCTGTGTCATGCGTGACTCTGCTGCTCGTGGCCGACGCACACGCTCGCAGGACCCGTCGGGGGGGTGTGTGGTGATGCTTCTGTCCCGTCTGTTTTCTGTCGCCAGTTTCGGAGTTTCCGCTCAGGTTCGCGCTCTCCCACCATGGCTCGCTTTGAAGACGAACTGTCCAGCCGCTACGGGGGCGGGGGCCCCGCAGGGCCGGCCAGAGGGGCCAGCCGGCCGCCAGGGCCTCCGGGGGGCCAGAGGATGTATAAACAGACGATGGCCCAGAGGGCCAGGACGATGGCTCTTTACAACCCCAACCCCGTCAAACAGAACTGCCTCACCGTCAACCGCTCCCTGTTCATCTTCAGCGAGGACAACATCATACGGAAATACGCCAAAAAGATCACCGAGTGGCCATATCCTTCCCAGTCCGGTCCGGGCTACAACCCCGTGGCTTTGTGCACGTTGCCAACTAACAGGCTTTTTAACTGCCCGGTTTACCAGCTGCAGAAACCCAGCCTGGACGGGGACCACGGTCCTCCTCAGGTTATCACTCCAGTCGAGACTGGTGCGGAGTAGACGGCCGCCCCGCGGAACACTCTCACTTTGTTTTAATAAAAAACAAAGAGAGATATAAAGAAAGATAGAACACCCGGAATAGATATGTATTATTAAAGCAGTAGAAAGGGTTTGTTTTATTTTGAAATGTCTAAATTTAATATTAAATATGTAAATACTACTTTTAGCTCCTGTCTCCCATCCCAGCTGTTGGATAGAAAGAGACAAATTATGTCCCAGATGTCTGACATCTGGCAGCTCTGTCACTGAATAGGATGAAACTAGACTGAGAGCTGAGAAAGTGAGGAGGCGAAAACAGGAGCTGAGCAAGACACCAAAAGGAGCGAATCCGAGACAGTGTAGTGAAAGGGATTCGACCTGGACAGGTTTAGGGAACGCTGCCAAGCAGAGAACTGGAAAAGTTAAGAGACAGGAGCAGGTATTTGAAACCGTTGGAATTAGAGGTTTTTCAGCATTAATTGACCATAAAACACGATTTGATCTTGATCTGAGTCCCGGTAACAGAGCCAGTGTGGCTGCTGAGCTGATTGCTCTCAGACTGGGGGGAAGGCTCATGTCTTTCTTCAACTCCTCCATCCAGTAGTGACGGAGCTGGTGGAGAAAGTGCAAGAGTAATGTCCTGCAATATGCAAGACATTATTATAGCCTTTATGTTTTCAGCTGAGTAGACTGTGACATGTATGAAGTTAACATCACATCTCAAGGCAAATGAATGCAGAAAGCCAGTCATTTCCAAAGGGTTCACATACTTTATCTTGTTACTGCAGGAGTGTGACGCAACAAATGTTCCCACACACACAACTGAAGTGATTAGACCAGCGCAGATGGATCATAAAGATCTCAGATCTGCCTCATTACTACCAACCCAGCTACTTACGGGATATCCGACCTGATATCCGTTCTGAAAGTGGGATCAGCGCATCGCTGCGCTGCATTTTAAAGAAGCAAACTGACTCATGCAGTCTTTGATTTGAAACTATACAAAACCAGTAATATTTCTGTCACCACATTTGTTTCTGCAGCCTGATGAATACATCAGATTATTAATCTGGCTGGTTCACAACTGCATTTGGTGTTTGAAATGCGAGTTAATCATACAAATCTCAGTTTTTCATGTTTCTTGGCTTACATGTTTTTTGCAGTTTGCTTCAGAGTAACGGGCTTTAATTAAACCGTGATTATTTAGTTTTTGGAGTTCAGGGAAGCCTTGTCTTCACTGTGTAAGTTTAAGTCAGTAGAACCTCCAGGAACCATGGAATTGTGCTCGTTGAATGATTTGTTTTTCATGAAGGTTTATGACTGAGTCCCACACAGTCTTATATTACAGGGGCATGGGTCTTCCTGTAAAGGCGCCCCCCCCCCCCCCATTGTCTGTCTGTGGTCAAATGCGGTTACCCGGTTCAGGGTGATGTCAGATGCTGGTGTGTGGCACCGTCACGCCACGGGTGTGTGGCTTTGCTCAGACAGAACCCTGCAGACGGTGCTTAACCACCTGCAAACAGCAGTGAGGCGACAGCGGTCCACATGGGTGTGACCACCGACAACCAAATGCCGTAGTCTTCCTGTGTGACACAATCTGCAGCTGCAGCTGCATACAGCGCATGTTTGCAGTGAGACCCACCTGTGGAGCCGTGTGCACGACTGAAAAAGGCTCCTCTCTGATGCAGATCTGGATACCGCCTGTGGACAAGTCAGTGGCTCAACAGCTCAAATCTAAATGAGTCTTTACGTTTTTGCTGCAACTAATTCACTGGAATGCGTGTAACATGTCGCTGTCATGGTTGCTGTCAGTGCTGGATGAGCGTTCCTTGTGCTTTGGCATTGCAGAGCATCACTGAGCTCCTCATATTGATGCAGCGTAATCACAGCAGCACTGCAGGAGCAGCTGGAGGCTTGGTGACTGGAGCTCATTGGCTGACGCCGTCTCCTTTGCTTCTTCTGGCAGAGCTGCAGCTGTCCTGAGGGGCTGCTGGAGTGATGGTGTTCATCGCACCGCCGCGTTGCAGTGCAGAGATGGACAAAGGCCAGTAGTATGAACCAAACCGTGTCAGATCCTCCTCAGAAGCAGAAGCTGTCGTCTTCAGTATGCGTCTGAGATGCAACATGTGCAGGCTGCTGGAGACGTCTGTCTGGCAAGAACATATTTGCGTCATCATGGGAGACGTTGAGGAAGGTGTGCGCAGATAAATAAAATGGGTTAACGGACTAGTTTCGTGCTTTAGGGCTTTCAAGGGAGCATTCCAACAAATGCACACATCACATTGATTTTACTTATCACAGTTAGTAAAAATAGTCTTCTGGTGATGCTGACAGTTGGCCTGGATTTGCTGCTCAAACCAGGGCAGCGAAGGTTTTTACATCCATGAAAATGACAAAGAAATACTGTTTCACGATTAAAAATCAAAGCATAAATAAAAACCCTTAAGCACAAATAGAAATAAGTTTGTAAAGTAGACATTAAACAGACCTGAAAGGCATAAAGATAAAAACTGAACAAAAATCCAGTTTTAAAAAGCTTCGGGAGCTTTTTAAAGGAATTAACACTAAAAGTGGAAGACAACAACATGAAAAGCGCAATCCTCAAGGGAGAGGTGACGACTAAAAAAGAATTACCAGCAGGGATTTGAACCTGCTGAGGGACCCGCCCCCACATGTATCCAGAGACCGAAGCTGAAAACCAGATGACCCCACATTCAACGATTTTATCTGTGATTTTAGACGATTGCAGACAAATAGTAGAGGTCCTGCTTGAGTTTGGGCGCCCTCCCATGATGGGGGGGCGCCTTTACAGGAAGACCCATGCCCCTGATCCCGTCGGTAGGTTTAAGGTGGTACTCCAGGCAGGCTTCTCAACCAGTCTTGACATTATGACTAAATCCGACATCTAATATTATCACAAGTCTTTAGTGTTGTATCCTGCAGATTGTGTCGTTCCATGACAGAACTTGTCTCAAACCGGAGTTGGACTTTGTTTTGGTAGAGGAATCTTGTTATGCTGACGTTCACCACGGATGTGTGAGCTATCCGAGAGGTTTTTGCAGGTGTAGAGCGCATGCTCCCAGCAGTCTCTGACTGAGCGGGATGTTGACATGTCTGTGAATTCCCAACCAGAAAACATCTTTAACTCACTCACTCCATTCGAGTACATGATTCTGGCCACCATTATAGCCAACTGCATCGTGTTGGCCCTGGAGCAGCACCTGCCGGCCTCAGACAAAACCCCGATGTCAGAGCGTCTGGTAAGTACCACGGTCTAGTTCCACCTGCCGATGACCTGTAGGATTACCTTTGATGCATTGTGCTGTTTTTGGAGGATGCTTGGTCTGTCTCTGTTCGTGGATTCGTTCTATGGAAGTCTGGTCCTGTCTGTGAAACTGCTTAAGGACGATGTTCAGCTCGCTTGGTGTCACCGGATGCAGCTACCTACAGACACACCTTCCAACAACACGCACCGGTTCCCCGGTACTTCAGTTCATTGCTAGACTTCGCTCTTGCCAGAGCGTGTCATCCGCCTCCGTTGGTCCCGGATGCCACTGTATTAAAGCAGGGAGATGTAAATGGGCTGAGGGAAACCAGCTGGCACCCACCTGAACCACAGCCCGTACAGCTGAGCCAAAACCAACGCCCACCATCACCGGGTCCACAAACCGACTGCTGTTCTAATGCTGGACACTGAATCCAGTACACCACTAACGATGCAGATGTTTTCTTGAACGGTGGTTCGAGTACACAGACGTATTCCCAGAACCCCGGAGAGCTGTCCGTCATCTGCTCAGGTTACCTGCTGTTACGCGCTCCTGTTACATGCTTGCATCAGGGAAGCAGGTGCTGTGAACCCAGCTGAGGGTGGCTCTGTTAGAAGGGCGTTCAGGTAGTTTACGCTGCGGTCTCTGGTGGGAGGTTGATCTGGTCGTCTGTCTTTACTGAGCTGCCCTGTTGCCCT